>JAZGTJ010000802.1:60827-78293 GCA_036877575.1 Botia almorhae | reverse complement strand
AAAAAGAAGATATATTTTTTGTTTGTAGCTTATTTAGAATATAGTGAACTATCACGCAAAATAACTTGAGATTTACTTGCGAGTGCAGTTATTAATAACGAGCTGATAATAAAGGACGCATAGTTATATAGCATATATAGCATAGTTTATATATGCGCTCTGTTTAAAACTAAAAGTCATCTGAGTCGCATGACCTCGCTGTTCATAATCATCTGAAGTCAATTCTTCACTCGTGTAGCGCGCCATCATTCTAACACGCAGATAAATTGAGTACACTCTGTGATAAAGCTTTGATGATTTCTGTAGCTTTTCGGGGGCGCGCACATGATGACCTGACTCGCCTCAGATACTTTACATATGGGATCACATTAGCGGTAATGAGCTGATACAGGAGAAACGATACATCCTCTAACTTTCATACGGATTACTTAAAAAAGGGAATATTTGTTTTAGAATTTAATTGGTTTATGCAAAAGGGCACACTTCAGGCTTTTTATACGTATATTCATTATGTATGTATTCATTATGCATTATGTAAATACGTATTTACTAAGATCTAGGTTGTTTTATTTATGTGTCTGTGAAAAGAGATGACAGAGACAGCGACGGCAGAGTGCGCACCCTGTCTGTTTTCTTCTTTTTATAAAAGCACAGGGTTTCATTGTTATTGTGAGTGTATACAAATAAAAATAGACCCTTTACAGATTCGAATGGTGTATTGGTTGTATCTGTACGATCAGAAATGACAGAGCATTTTACTTTCATTTCCGCGTTATCATCAAAACATGCCTCAAAACGCGCCGGCGCGTTTGCCGACCCCAGAGGGTTAATAGTGTGTACCACTATTTTCTTTTTGATCCTCACAATTTTGGAAAACAGTCGCGGGCCGGATTGAACGGCTCAGCGGGCCGGATTCGGCCCGCGGGCCGCCAGTTGATGATCAGTGCCCTAGATAGTTACCTTATGTCACCTTCTTCCTGCATAGCCACAGAGGTGACCTTGTGTTGATAACCCCTAACCTCATCCTGTAGGATACTGATTGGACGTTCTGTTCAGGAGAGCTTAAGTCCTGCATTTTCAAGCACCAATATAATCCACATCTGGATTAGAGCTGAAAGACCTCTGTGAAACTCTCATGTAATTGCAGCCATAATTCAGAGGTTCAAACTGGGTGATGCAACCACCTAGAGAGACGCCATGTTCTTACTCTTTCATTGGTGCTGTTACAACAGTATCTGTTTTGTGTCCCTTTGCTGGTTTCAAAGTGCTTGTCGAAAGCTTTTTCCCCACATTAGACTGAAATGTATACAGGGCTCAACAGTTAGGACAGGGCCTGTGTGAGAGCTTTTAAACATTGTTCCTTCTTTTTTAATATCACAAAAGAAATGTTATTCAGATGATCATGTATGAGGATTCAAGAATGACAGATAAAGAAATAAATAATGTTTAATTCCATGTACCATTGTTTCCCAGGAAACGTATGGGTATCAATTCAGCTGTGTTTAAAACTATATCGTTAAATTATATATATAATAGTTACATATAGTTCTATACTTTGCACCTAAAATTACAAATTAAAACCAAAAATAATTTTTGTAATAAACTGTGTATATAGCAAGTGGGAAAATCCTTATTGTTGAGTACTGCTGCACAACCATTATTCCCTTCATACAATCCTTCCCATACTGCCTTTTATCGTAATGTATTCTCATATCTCTTTAAGCAACAGGCCAGAAGCAGGCTCACCCATACACTGAATCAGCTCTTCAAAGAGACTCATTGCTGGAAATTATGAAAGGGCAATAAGTTCAGTCAAAGAGAAAAATATATTCCTCCTGGCAGTCTTTCTGCAGTCTTGTCAGCTCTGTGCTGTTATAAAAGCATTGAAGAAGGTGTAGTAGAAGGGATGGGCATGATCATCAGAAGCTTGTATGTTAGTTTTATTAATCTTGTTAGTAGGTTTGTACTGCGATAATAGTATGTATCATAATATAGTTATGTGAACTATAAATTCGAAATGTTTATATTGTATTAACCATGTGGTATTGTCTGTTTTCAGTTATTTTGCATTTATTTAAAAATGCAAAAAACTATTTAAGTTCAGCTGTTGAAATGTTGCCCAACATGTGTAAACAGCTAAGAAAGGTCTTCATCACATATTTGGGAGACATTGCATTCTGTACATTAACTCCGTGTTTTTGTTTGTTTAAATCATAAAAACTGTAAAGCAGTCCTGCCCAATGAGAGGTGTGTAAATATATCTACCGCTGCATAAATGGTATCATAAATGTAAATCATGCCCAATGTACAGTAGATTGTTAAATCTGCAGCTGTACTTTCTCTCTATGACTGCTGTAGAAGTAAATTGTATTTAACTGTAGTTTTATCTTCCCAGTATTCTCCTTGATGAAGAAGGCCATATAAAGATTACAGGTGAGCAGAATGTTGATCATTGGCTTCATTATATAACTCTCTAAAGTTGTCATTGGTCCATGTATGTCGATGATTGCATGTCTGCTGTGCTCTCAGATTTTGGCTTGAGCAAAGAAGCAATAGACCATGACAAACGAGCGTACTCGTTCTGTGGGACCATTGAGTACATGGCCCCAGAGGTGGTCAATAGACGAGGTCACACTCAGAGCGCTGACTGGTGGTCTTTTGGAGTATTAATGGTAAGTGTCCTTGCAGATTGGTGAAGATCACATTGGTAATGTGAGTGCTGCAATTTTCACGTGCCTGGAGCTGCAGGATAATGTGGTTTCAGCTCTTTGGGATTCTACAAATCCATTTTAGTGCAAAATGATGGATTATTTTCCAGTTGCATTAGGCTGTGTGATGTTTTGAATGTTGCTAAATAACTAGCCATGCAATGCTGCATTTAGAATGTCATAACTTCCTACTTTGAAAAATTGACACTTTTTTTAGATGCGAGTGTATGATGTCACACAAGCGTAACTGCAAACAGAGAAATGGACAGAGTAACAAACATTCACTTTGAAGTAAATAAAATGAATTTGTGAGTTTCTGTATTACATGATAAACCTAAAGCTGTCAAGCAAACATTTATAGAGACAACGATCCTTGTTGATAAATGTTTTTCTGCAGAACAAATATTTTGCTATTTTGCTGCCAGGACATTTAGTTGATAATCAAACAGTTGCCATGGTAGCATTGGAATGTTTCCTTGTGTGTCATCTTCCAAGTGTCAGACAATGGAACGCCTGTAAGGTCGGAAATTAAGCTATTAAGTAGGAATATCCCACAACCGTTTTTTAATGGAATACAGTTGCAGTTTTCATTTATACAAGGAGCTACGAATGTTGACAAAACATAATTATAAACATTAAACACTATATACAGTAAACAGATAATTATATACAGTAAACACTCACTAGAAATGATTTATTGACTTGACATTTCCTTACAAAACAGAGGACAACAGTGAATATCCTCTTGTCACTGTGCTGTCCCAAAGATATTTTCATTAATTCTAAAAAGAATGTTCTCAGCACCATTGTTGGAGCAAATAATGTTTGAAGAGGTGTTTGCTTATAAGTATGAAGAGCTCAGCTTACAGTATTTGTGATTGACATAGCACTGTGAAAATAAAGACTGCTACCACAATTCCACAGTGGACAAGCAATATACTAAAGTGTGTATAAAATGTTTGGTTTGAAAATGAAAGCAGGACATATTGAACATTCTTTACAACCAATGGATGGATTATCATTACACATGGAGAGTTATCATAAATAGTCCCTTTATGAACAAGAATGAGGTTTGTAAGCATATAGTGCCAGTGTCATGGTGTCCATCCTAAATATTTTAAAATATAAATATAAAATACCCACCTATTTTTACAAGATCATTGTTGTGCATCTACAGCATCACCCAGCCTGAATTTACTCCCAGGAACAGTGTTACACAGCGAGAGTAGGCAGATGTAATGTTTCAGCCTGTACTGTGACTGAAGAGGTGCTAAACAAACTTTTTATTGTATCACCCCTAAATTAACTTGGTAGACCAAAGTCTGATGTTTCTTTTCCTGTCCCCAGTTTGAAATGCTCACCGGATCTCTGCCATTTCAGGGCAAAGACCGCAAAGAGACTATGGCACTTATTCTCAAGTAAGTATCACAGATGTGCATTGTCTGACAGGCTAGTTTTTTCTTAAATTAAAGTTTGTAATCCTCAAGTTGTCCTCGCAAATGGAACTGTCAAGATGATTCGTGATGTTTGTGGCTTTGCATCCCAGTCTCATTTGTTTTCAGAATTAAATAACAGATTTAATGATTTATTTTGTCTTTCACAGGGCAAAACTAGGCATGCCACAGTTTCTTAGCCCAGAAGTGCAGAGTTTACTGCGGGCTCTCTTTAAAAGAAACCCTTCCAATAGATTAGGTAGGCTGCAGTTCCATATACTACTAAACTCTGCTTTCATCTGACAGATGAATTTTTAGCAGGTTTAACTAGTTGACAAATCCCGAAAACCCTCTAAAACCATCTTAAACCAGTCTTGGGACTGGAAAACAACTAAGCAAACCACTTAAGGCTGGTTTATGGTGTTTTAACAGGGATAGAGGGAACAATAAAAAAGGCTTAGCTACAGAAATGTTGTCCTTGGTAACAATGATACCTCTTTCAGCTGAACAATGTAAAAAACAATTTGGCATTGTTCCTCTAACAGCAGGGGTGGGGCATGAATCTCATTTCAGTCAGAGTGGATGATTTTCTAGTGCAGTCAGACTTCCAGATGCTGCTACTAAATTTTTGTCAGAGCTGAGATTGAATTTAGCTGGATGAATAGTTTTATCCATAATTTATTGGGCAGAGATAAATGTCTCCAGGATCTTGTTGACTGTGGCTCTGTTACTCTATCCCTCTGTCCCAGATTAGCTGTATACATCCACACCCCAATCCTACACTCATTTATGACTGCTAACATACGGAGACTGCTAAAGTGACAAAGCCCCAAGTTTAGGCATGTTATTGTGGTCAGGCAATAGAGTGACAAAGTAGGGGTTGTGAGCTCAAATCCTAACTATTTTCTCCAAAGAGAAATTTAGTTTTAACAATAACATATAAACTTTTTAAGACAGACCTATCATAAGTTCCAAGGTTGTTAAGAAACAATATAAGCAACAATATAATGTATTCCAGTCTCTTTACATTTCCAAACAGCTCATATCTATCCTCATTGTTTTTTATAATATTTTTATTTGTCCTGCTTGTTCTTTAGGTGCAGGACCTGATGGAGTGGAAGAAATCAAACGGCATATTTTTTTTGCAACAATAGACTGGAATGTGAGTTAATTTTTTATGCTATGTTAGGGTTGATGGCCTGGAAACCCATGTTTAATATCTGAGTAGAATATTTTTTCAGTGGGTTTGAGGCAGTGGTTAACCTGCAGTGACATCACTCATATGTAATGAGTGCTCAAGAACAGGTGTCAGATGTTTAGGGGAACTTTTACAGACAAGTATTTGGCATATACTTTTATCCAAAGTGACAGCACTTTAGTATGTAGTATGCATTCCCAGACTCAAGTCAAACCCAGGATAGCACAATAAACACTGAAAAGTACAATTTCTAGTTTAACAGTGTAGTAGTATGCATAGTATGTTCCAAGGAGGAGGACATTTTTCATAATTTTTGAGGCTGCACAAGAATCATAAAATATAAATCATCATTTACAGATCTGACATACCTTTTGATGTTAATTTTGTTGCATCAGATAATAAAGTTTCCTGTTAAATGAAACAGAGCAAAACAAAATAAGATTGCCCAATGTGGTTATTATACTTTTGATGCAAATTGTTTAAAAAAAATTATTCGTAATCACGTGGTATTTGTGTTTTTCCAACTCACCTGCAGAATCTTGCCAGAAATATTTGAAGGCAGCATAAATTAGAAGTACTGGCAACAGAAAGGGAAAATGCATATTATGCATAGTTTATACTGCATGAAAATTTTGAATATTATGGTAGTATGCTGCACTAAACACTGCAGCTCAATGTGTTTCATTTTCATTTTGTCCAAGTTTCATAACATTGGAATTGTAAACTTTCAACTGTATTCATACCATCATTTATTTCTGATTAAAGCAATATAATGTTAAACAGAACAGGATCAGAATTATTGCACAAAATTCACAACAAGCTTCAGCATGTTTTTGATTCATTCTTGCTGTACAACATATGTTTCAGTAGTGTACATTTTGACTCTGAAATAATTTGAATGAACTAAATTTACTTTAGATTTCTGTCTTATTGGTTAACAGAAGTTGTACAGACGAGAAATCAAGCCTCCGTTTAAACCAGCAGTGGGTCGACCAGAGGACACCTTTCATTTTGATCCAGAGTTCACATCACGCACACCAACAGGTGCCTGACATTGAGTTTTAGTAGATTTTCTGATTGCACACATGTGAAGACAGTATTTATTTATTTGATGTAGATTGCTTTTATGCTTCACAGACAATGAGCATTGATTTGAGAGCGGGTACTGTAACTGGTACTGTATGTAACTGGTGTTACATAACAGTGTGTGTCAAGCAAACACACAGAGAGTGCAAAAACAAATTAGATTGGCAGAACCTGTTTACCAGGAGCCTCAGGCACAGCCACAAAGTTGGCAGAGTCAATTCATAGCGCTCAGATGGGATCGATTGTGAAATTCCATTCAGAGAGAGACTATGTTTGTTGCCTCTCTAAATACATTTAGAAATCTCTTAAATACATCTCTTAATGTCTACAGACTCACCCGGAGTTCCGCCCAGTGCAAACACTCATCAGCTCTTCCGTGGCTTCAGCTTTGTGGCCTCGAACCTAGGTCAAGAACAGCCTATGACCGAGAACAAGCAAACTTCTGTTAATCCCATTGTACAGGTGAGCACTGTAATGTTACAAATGATAATTTGGTCTATATCTAATAAATGCTGTATTTCTTAAATCTGTGTTAAGAATCCTTCACATGCAGTAATGACAGCTGTACAACTGCATTCTAGGTGTCAGTTTATTAAAATATCCAGATGAAGGTTTATTGTATGTAGCCCTTCTCATAGCTGTAATTAGCTCACAGAGGTACAAACCTTATTATCAAACATCTCAAAGCCTCAAACTTTTATTCATCACCCATAGACTTTATTCTAATCAATTTTCATCTGCCCTGAAGTTTTTTTGCCTTCTGTATTTTTCTTCTCATTTGCCAGGGTCAGATGCGGCTTTTCCTGTGAAACTAACCTCATAAAATTTTCTCTCTGTCCTTGTTGGATTCTGTTTGCTTTCTACTTTAGCATAATCATACACACACATGCATAGAATAGCATTCATCTCTCAAAAGATTTTGAGTCTCCAAGTTAATTATTTTTGGCCATTCTTAGAAACACAGCCTGACTTGCATTTTTGGCACCCACTACATCTAGTTTATTTCATGAAGCAAGCTTGTTTTTTATTCGAAAAAATTGAAAAAAAAAAGTAGTTCAAAAGTATAATGTTATAATACAATAGTATAAATAGTCCTTTCTACTCATTTTTTTTTTAGTCTTGTAGCCAACCTATAGACCAAATAGTTTTTTGTCTTTAGTTAACCTTGGTCCGGCTGTGCACACACAGTCAATTTAGGCTTATTCCTCAGGGAACCACTGCTGAGTCGCATAGCACAAATAAACAGAAAAAAGAAGAAATAAAGGCCCCATGTTACATAAACGGAAATAATTTTGCCAGAGTTTTGGTACCTAAATGAAAACTTTATTGAAGTATCTGAGCTGCAACGGCAGCAAACAGAATAAGGTGTATTGATCGGTGAGTGCACAGGTTCCTGTGTCACTGACACAAGCGGATATCTGCTCTGCAGTGCTGTTTTCTAGATCATTCTAATCTAATGTGGCTTCTGTCGGGCATATGGTATTAACTTGTGATAGCACGCATGAACATGCATTTCATTTGCATTCACGTCACATGTGTCTGTTTCATATTAGCATGTATTTCCATGCACTGATACAGACCACTGGGGAGAAAAACACTTGGGTTTTATGTGGTAACATCTCAATTACCTGCTTATGTTTTTAAGCTAAAAATATATACACTAGTATATTAATGCAGTAGTATGTGTTATCTTCCTGGATTATGACTGAATCAGCCCCCGTTCTGGGTTGCACAAATGAAAATAATTTTTAGGGTCACATCATGTAAAACAGTTGCACTACAACTGTTTATCAGAATTTCTTTATCAGAATTTTTATCTTATTGTCCCAGTTAAAATATCTGAACAACCACAAAACAAATTAAATTTACCTGAGAATTTACAACATGTATGATAAGAAAAATATATTTTTAGATCTTTCTGGCAAAATGCTTTTAATCTTACTCAGGTTTATTAGAGTCAGGTTTAAAATAAGAAATATCAATTTGACGATACAGTATAAGAAAAACTTAATTAAAACTTAATTAAAAATGTATTTCTAAGATAATTGTAATAGAAATATCTGTCTTGACATAGCAGTTATTTGTCAATTATAAATATACAAATGACTTTGCATTTAAAAATATCAAAGCAAGAGACATTTGCTTTAAAGATAGCACACATTATCAAATGTTAGTGTTACATGTTCATTATTAAACCCGTGTGAACCTGTGGAGAAGTGACTGCATACATCCACTAAAAACCATCTCGACACTTAAAATCATTACAAAATGTGCTCAGAAATGTAAAGTTAGTTCTGAGGGTCTAGTGTCATTTGTTTACACTAATATTGATATTTTGTTGTCTAATGCAATGACATTTATACATTTTTGTAATGTATTCAAAATTTTTCAGATACTTTAAGGGGCTGCTGTAAATGACAAATAAGTGATCAGTATACTCATGTCTGTTGTCATTTTATTTGCAGCAACTACATGGCAACAATATTCATTTCACTGATGGCTATGAGTTAAAGGAGGACATTGGCATAGGAGCATATTCAGTCTGCAAGCGCTGTGTCCACAGAATCACCAGTGTGGAATATGCTGTTAAAGTAAGTGAAGTAAAGCACTGGGTTGCAGTAAATGTTGCTTGTCTTATGAAGTAAACAACAAAGGCAGAGCCTGATTGCAGTATAAGAGGACATCACTCAGTGTCAGTATCAAGCTTTATCAGACATTTCTGTGGCTGGTTTACTTCATTCCAGATTATTGACAGAGGCAAGAAGGATCCGTCTGAAGAGATTGAGATTCTGCTGCGATACGGCCAGCACCCAAACATTATTACTCTGAAAGATGTGAGTCACACCAAAACACAGTGTTTCATGTTCTGTGAGCTGACATGAAGGCTGACAATCTAATCTGTGCTCATCCTTTACAATCTGTACAATCTGAACTTCAAAATTGTATTAATGGATTTGTAAACCATAGGCTTTAAAAACAGTATGTTAAGATCTGTGTATTGTTTTAGCATGATGATGTAAAAATATTTTGACAATATTTCAGTTTTCTAAAAAAATGTGCCATGCGAGGGAAGGTGTGCTATTCTACAGTTATGACCTAATGGTTAGAGGGTCAAAATTGTAACCCGAAGGTCAGATGTTTGCTTCCCACTACCAGCAACTTTTGATTTTTCTGATAAAAAATGATTTGATCTGATAAATCCATGGTTAAAGCCCTAACAAGAAATATAAAGTAGTATGCTGGAACATTGTGGCAAATATTTGGTAAACTTTGTGGAAAATTTGCAGACGCCTATATATTTTCACATGCAGTTCAAACTGTTTTGTTTGCCACATAGTCATCTGCAAGCAGGATCTACTAGTCACACTTGGAGAATATTGTGAGAACACTAAACAACAGAACAAAATAATCTTCTGAGGCTTTTTTAAACTCAGCATTCTCACCGTCTTAACCTGCATTGTCAGTGAACCAGATTCAGGCATTCTGTTAGCATAAGCCCTCTGGGGCTCCTGATATGTCGTCTGATGTGTGTGAATGATTGGTGTCTCACTGCTGGGCTCTGCCCGTCTGCAGGTCTATGATGACGGGAAGTATGTGTATCTGGTGATGGAGCTGATGAGAGGTGGAGAGCTGCTGGACAGAATCTTGAGGCAGAAGTGCTTTTCAGAACAGGAGGCTTCAGCCGTGCTCTGTACCATCACCAAGACTGTGGAGTATCTGCATTCACAGGGGGTCAGTATGAAGACTATCATAGTGTGGATCATCACACATGGACACTGATGACTGCAGTGGATATTAAAGATAGAGTAGATGAGTTTGTTTATGTGTTTTAAGTTATTGATAATACGATATTATATCTTTCTTCTAGAACATTGTTAATGTGTATTCCAATGAGATTATTACAGAATGAGATTATGAGATTATTATAGAAAAATGTACATTGAAAAGACTTATGTCTGCCATAAGTATTGGGACAGTAAAGACAAAATTGCTGTGTTATTGGGTGAAAGAATCTGTACATAGAATTAAAAGAAGAATATGAGGCAAATGTTACATGCCACAAATGTCACACAGACTGTCACATTTTTGGATATTTTTTACTTCTGCTTTTCTGGCAGGACATAGCTGACCACTTAGAAACACATGTAAGATAATTGTCCCAATACTAAGGCTTATATTAGATATAGGGATGAAACTCTGCTGTTCATCTAAATTAGTAAAACATGTTTGTGTTGAAACGTCCAATAATGTGATATTCTGCCTTATATTTTTCTTTTAATCATATGTTTAGACTCCACAGAAAACGGCTTTACTGTCTCAATACTTATGGAGTGCACTGTGTATATTCATAATTTAATGATCTGAAAAAGAGTTCCATACAGTTGTTGTGATAGTTGTGGTAGGTGCATCAATGATCATAAGAATTTGTTATTGTTTATTTGTTATTGTGTTTATAGTTGTAAATAGATTGTGGTAATTACACAGAGATTGGCAGATGTGTTGTTACAGTGTCGAATAATTAATCATAAAGTACTATTATTGTCATTGTTTTAACCCCAGTCCCAGTTTTGTATAACCTGAACGCTGTCATTAACCTTTGGTCATGTATGTAACATTAGAATTAGATGATTATTGTATCTGTATGTCACATTAGAATTGATGATCACTGTGTCTGGTTCTTTCAAGGTTGTGCATCGAGACCTAAAGCCCAGTAACATCCTGTATGTTGATGAGACTGGTGACCCAGAATCCATCAGAATCTGTGATTTTGGTTTTGCTAAACAGTTACGAGCAGAAAATGGTCTCCTCATGACACCCTGTTACACAGCTAACTTTGTGGCACCAGAGGTATATCAAGATAATTATATATAATTTTATATATAAAATATATAAAATAGAGTTATATTAGTAACAAATTATAAAGCCTTATAGAATAAATAAATATTTTTACAGCAAGTAATATAACTCATTAGCATTACAGTGAGCTGTTTATGGCAGCAACTTAGTGCATTAATAATGTGAGGTCAGCGTGTGTTTATATGTGTAAATTTATATTTTCACACATTTACTACAATTCATGCAGGTCTTATATAAAGAGAATTATATATATTATAATTTTATTAGAGTTATATTAGTAAAAATGATCAAGCCTTATAGAATAAATAAATGTTTTTACAGCAAGTAATATAACTCATTAGCATTACCATGAGCTTTTTATGGCAGGAACTTTTAAGGTAGTGCACAATTTATGCAGGTCTTGAAGAAACAGGGTTATGATGCGGCCTGTGACATCTGGAGTCTAGGAATATTACTGTACACAATGCTGGCAGGGTGAGTTGAGAATGTCCTTTTTGATTTGATTTATGTTTAAACACCTCATCATTTACCCTAGCAGTCAAATGTTTAATCACATGGCAGAATTGCGGTTTCTCTTTTTTCGAAACCATTTTGATCTAAAGGCTTCAATTACAAAAATGATTACAATTACACTTAAAAATGAGACTATATTGTATACTTGTGAAATTTATAAAATTGTAAAACTAAAATTTTAATTAAAAAATGAAATGGAGAAAAGAAGACACAATGTTCAGCATACATGCTTCAATAGTGAAAACAGTATTAAGAATTAGTAGGTGTGTCCAATCTTTTAACTGGTAGTGAACTGCATCTATTTAACAGTTATAATAATTGATTTTCACATTCTGAATATATCCTTTAAATGCATATCAAGAAAATTTTCATTATTTACCCAGGAAGTGCACAAATTAATAGTGGGAGTGTCATGGCTGGTACTGAACACTTGTTGGATGTAGCAACAGTAAATAAGTGGGGTGGATCTTTGTGAAGGGTCAATTAATAGCTTTTAAAAACAGTAGAAAGAAGATCAGAAACATTAATTACTGACCTCTAACAGTGCAAGTCAAAATAGCCCATTATACCTTGTGGGTCTAATCCAAGTGTCACATGCACACACTGAAATGTTTTCTCAGTTTAAAACACAGCTACAACATATCTATAAAATACCATCATATATCATCAACAGTATATCATCAGGAGAGTTTCCAAACATTTGTCCCAGCGATCAGATATTTACATTAAAAACACAGCATTGTTTTTTTCAGCCTTTTATTCTGCAGAATTATATGTGGATTATCCGACATCAATGTAAACAAACCAAAACTATTTAGAACATACTTTCTCCTAGCAGCCTAATAAGAGGACTAATTTTTAAAGCAGAGTGGAGAGGATTACTACTGTAGGTAAGCTGGGTCAAGTCACCCATAGAGTAATTGGGAACACGATGCCAAAGCTATCAAAAGCCAGGCAGCATTCTGCATTTAATGTTCCTGGCTACGGATTGAGCTTTAAACCTCTGCGTAATCAGGACATTTGAAAAAAGCAATCCATCCCGCTCTTCCGACATGGCCATATGTGTATGCTAAAAATAACTGGGTAGAAATGGGGGTATTACAAATAAAGCTACCCCTCTGCTTTCTTTTCTCTTCTCACTCAAAAGGGCACATTCGCAAATTCTTTCACACACTCAGCACTCCTTCTGTCCCACAGATTCACACCCTTTGCTAACGGCCCTGACGACACACCAGAGGAGATCTTGGCTCGCATTGGCAGTGGCAAATTTGCCTTGTCAGGAGGCAACTGGGACACAGTGTCAGATGCAGCCAAAGTCAGGTTTCTTCTGTAACTATGGCTGAGCACTACAGCTAAATGTAAAAATCATGTTTTAGAAACAGATAATTATTGAATGTAGGTAATTATGAACATGAGGCAGAATTATTTGGTGTTTTTATTTTAAAGTAGTTTAACAATTAACAACAATAGCACAACAGTTATGTCATAGTTATAATTGCCCCTAATTGCCCATGTTTATGTAACAGATTTGTTAGGGTTTCCAGCCAAAGAAAACAAGGAACTAATTTTTATATGTTTAAACAGGACATTGTCACTAAAATGCTCCATGTGGACCCTCACCAGCGGCTGACGGCACCTCTGGTTCTCAGACATTCGTGGATAGTTAACCGGGATCAGTTATCTCAGAGTCAGCTGACGAGACAGGACGTGCAGCTGGTGAAGGTACTTCTCACATTCATCACATCCATCAACATCTGCTTCAGTTATTAAGATGTTTGCTGTTATGTATAGGATGTATATTTATTAGTTTATTTTTTACATTCGTTATAGAAGATAAAACACAAGTAAAGCTAACACAAATGAGAGCGATGAATGTGATTTTAAAAAACGTAATTAGGTGAAGAACTATCTATAAAAAGCCAGATTTACCAACAAAGTCCAATATTGCCGCCTAATGTCTGGCTAAAAATAACGCAGCTTTGGGAACAAATGTGAGATTTCTTATAATATTTTTCTGTTTGCTTTGAGGTCATCAATATGCTAGTCACTCCACTGTGTTGACAAAAAAATATTCAGATATACACATTTAAAATGCACAGCTTTTTTCCATTAAAACTAAAATTAAGCAAAATTATTGATGACTTTTAATGCACTGCAGTCTAAAATAAGAATACTTGCCCCATCACCTCCCTATGACTTGCAATGACAAATAGCAAATCACAGCTCACAAGTTTAACATAACTAAAGGCTATTTGCTATTAAAAAAGTTTTTCAATACTGTTTAACTATGTGTCACCCCAAACCTGATCAATTGCAAGTACTATACCTAAAGAAATTGACACACACACACACACACACACACACACAAACACACTGAAGAAATAAAGACATCAGTCATATCAAGGGTCTAGAAAAAGATGTTTAATTCAACATAAGTGTACTGTCCTCTCATGCTGGCCAATTTGGTATTTGGGTTGACAAATATGACTGCAAATATAGTATTTTAATATGGCATTATACTTCTTCTTTTGCATGATGCCGCATCCACACCATGCCTAGATGGATATAAAATATGTATTCATCTTGGGGTATCTGACACATTATAATTTATGATATATTAAATCAACAAATGGCATCACTTTCTAGGGTGCGATGGCTGCCACATACTTTGCTTTGAATCGATCACCTCAGGCCCCAAAACTGGAGCCAGTTCTGTCTTCCGGTCTGGCTCAAAGGAGAGGCATGAAAAGACTCACCTCAACTCGTCTATAGCGCGAGGCTGTCTGTAACTTTGAGACATGTCAAAGTGTCCAGGTTTTGAAGGGGATCCAGAGGACCGGCAAAGCATCTGGAGCAGAGTGGAAAATCAGACAGCGTCCAACCAATCGCCAATGAGCAGCGATGAAACTGCAGGTGTCTCCGCTGATTTCAGGAGACTGATGAAGTTGCAGGTGCAGACATCAGAGCTGTCAGGGTCTATTGTTTTAATTTTTCATGGGCAGATCTCAGTCAATTGTTCAAAAATGATTGAAACTGAAGATACTGCAGATACTGAAATTAGAGTCATGTCATGTCATAGACGTTACTAGGAGTTGCACTGACTAGTCGATTAGTTGATGCTTTGGGCCTTTGTCGACTAGTGATAATCCCGTACATTTAGTTGCACATTTTCTACATTATATTTGGAGTATTTAAGCATTTGAAATTACCAGAATGTCTATAAAATAATGTAAAACTAAAGCTATTTGCTTTACCAAAGGAGCAGTTACAAGTTAACTGCACGATAGTCTTCTGAGATGATTTATTTAGTTTATTTAGTGGGTTCACGTACAAGTCAAAATTTTTGCAAATTGTTTTACAACAATCTGAAACTGTTCGTCAAGAAGCTATAAGCAAGAGGGACATAAGCAGCATGAGCCTGCCAAGAGATTAGGGAGTTTTTGCTTCTCAGCTAGTTACTTGTTAGTCAACTAGTAAAAATGAGTAATTGTGCAAGCCCTAGAAGTTAGCAGCTCAGATTCTTTACAGTTTATCATGGTGACAGTGCTGTGCCTTTATGACAGCGTTACAAGCATCTTTTGAACATGCATGCCATGTACAGTATGTTTATTATGAGAAACAAATGTTATTCATGGTTCTAACATGCTAATTAAAGCACAAAGGACATCCTGAACTTTATTTTATTCTTTTAGTGTTTTTTGTTTGGTTGTTTTTAGTCAAATAGTGCTGAGATTTGGAAGTTGCATGTTGTTTATGTGAGGAATATTTCACAAAAACAGTTGTTTTAAATTGTAATACATCTTTCATTTTCCATATATGGACCAAATTGGTTGATTTATTTGTTTTTAATTATTTACTGATATGCATGTTTATTTATATTTATATATTTATTTATTTGTTAAGTGACCTTTGCATAAACACAACAACCTAACAAATGCCACAAGTTTGCACTAGATAAAGCAAACAATGTGAAACAAAACACTTTAAACGTCTCTATAATATTAACATCTGCATATGTTTTTACTTTCCTGGAGAATTTGTATAGACATTTTGAAATAGCCTACAAAAACTTATTCAACATCAGCATTAACCATTTATAAAGTCTGTAGATCTGGAAAACACATAAAAACGTTTTGAGGCCATCGTCTACACCTACATTGTTATTTATGATTCTGTTGGATGAGTTTAAGGGCAAACTTGACCAAACATTATCAGAACATCTGTTGTCCTCCCACAGCACTCACTCAACATACTTAAGGATCTTAAACATTTTTATTTGCATGCCATACAGAATTTGTAGCAGTCTGAAACATAGTACAGTCTGAACACAGTATAGATTGAAAAGAATATTTTGATAAAGTGATGCTCTTGACAAGCCAATATTTTTCTATGAATATGCTAAACACCTTTTCCCAAATTAAGCTTTAAGCAGAAAGACACATCTTGGTTTCTATATACTTTCAGCCAAACAATCTTTTGCTGGTGTGACTTATTTATGTATTTCAATATTTATGTATATGCATTGCTTTAGTTTTGTTTTTGCTAAAGCTAATTTTATAGGAATCTCACGTTTCAGAGAAACAGATTTGTGTCAGAACCCCAACGCTTGTACATCAACAGTTGTACCCAACTACAGTATTATTAGTATTATTGTATACTAGTACAAGTATACAATAAGTATACTTTTTATGCTTTATGATGGCTTGCATACTAAATGTTTATAAATAAACAGAACTGGTTAACAAAACAAACTTGTCTCAATATTATGATAATTACATAACACATTATTTTCAGTTTTGTTAAATTTGATTAAATCAATATTTGGGGGTAAATTTATACATGCATTTAAAAGTGAATGACAATGTTCTTTCATTTGCTCAGAAATGTTTACGTTTCCTTTAGGGATTTTCTTGCAAATATTAAATTGCGAACATAGAACTAAGTGGCACCTGTCCTGACATGAATGATGACCATTCATGTCTGCATCTAAATTGACAGCTATTTCATTAACTGCTTGTCTAGTTTTAAATATGTATTGTGTATATATTATGTATATATTAAAAGATACGTACAGTAAATTTAATATATTAAAACAAGAATGACTTGCATACAGATCACGTTTGGTGAACTTACGCTTTAACCCTTTAACTGCCCCACCAAGAAAAAGGCAATGGAACATTTTTTTGTTTGCATTTTTTATCTCTTTATGTCACTAATAACCACACTCAATGGTTTTTTTTCAATAAATCCCATCATTTTTTAAATATTGGCCTCTACCAAATGGTTGATATGTCACTTTATGGTAAAAGTACTGGAATTCATACTTATACTATGAAAATGAAAATATAAACTATAACACTAATTTATTTAAAATTATAATCAAAAAAAAAATTTGTATATTGAATCTTCTTTAGTCATTGAAGTATGCCATATAATATTTCAGGTTTTCATTTTATCACGGAAATTATATGTTTTCTTGTTTTTAATAACAAACCAAAAAAAAGAACTCAAATAACTAAAAGTAACAAAACAAAAGACATTACATTCTTTCTGCATTAAAATAAATAAATAAATAATAATAATAATAAAATAAAAAACAGCAAAAGATAATAATATAATGGCATTTTAGGCTTTTATGTTTCAAGAAACACGCCGGCAAGTGTGGCAGTGC
>JAZGTJ010000802.1:25653-60777 GCA_036877575.1 Botia almorhae | reverse complement strand
GTATTGGTTGTATCTGTACGATCAGAAATGACGGAGCATTTTACGTTCATTTCCGCGTTATCATCAAAACATGCCTCAAAACGCGCCGGCGCGTTTGCCGACCTAAGACGGTTAATAGTGTGGACCACTATTTTCTTTTTGATCCTCACAATTTTGGAAAACAGTCGCGGGCCGGATTGAACGGCTCAGCGGGCCGGATTCGGCCCGCGGGCCGCCAGTTGATGATCAGTGCTGTATATGAACCCTGAAGGATTTTCAGCCACTTGGCAGAGCTCACTCTGAGTGCACATGAAAAACATTTTGTAACTGATGTGGCCAATAGCAAGATTAATAATGTTTTTACTTCTGCCTCATTGGTCTGGTAGGCAAGTCTGAAAATGTAAGTTTAGCACAATCATGTGGTAGAGGTTCCAAACATGTTTGTCAGTGCAAATTGTTGTTATTATTATTGCCCTAAGAAACTTTGCACAAAAGTAATATTTCCATAGTTCTTTCTGCGTGTCCATTCAAGTATTAAAGGGCTGCTGTTTTCATATGTGATCCTAATATATCTCACCACCTTTCTATGCCTTATGTTCACAGGAAGCTGACGAGCATCGCATTCAACGACATGAACCCGCTCCCCATGAAGCTGCTACGCAACCGACGCTCTGTTCATATGGAACACCTCCATGCTGAGATTAAAGAGCTGGAGAACCTGCAGAAAGCTTACAAGGCTGAGCATGTGCAATGCAAAGACACACAGATGGACGCTTCAGCTAGTGAAGATGAAGAGGAAGTCTGACACACAGAAAATTGGTTTCTGTTCAAATGCACAAGCTTTAAATCCTAATAGAGATACACTATATTAGTTTACCCTAAAATGAAAATTGCTATTGTTTACGCTTATGTCATTTCAAACCAGTGGATCTTAACCTTTTGCACTTCAAGGCTCGTCTTATTTCATTAAACAGGAACTGATGACAGAATTTTCAGGGTAAGAAACCGTACGGCTTTAAAGGAAGTCTTAGAGGATGGATCAGTATGAGGCAGCAGAAGGCTGAATTGTTGAGGTGGTGCCTGTTTATATTCTTATGTATGTAATTGTATGCAAACTCTCAGCGATGAATTGTGTTTACATTTGAACCTTTGATGTTGCTTTTGTCCTTCACTGTTACTGTATTTAAAGTATGACTGTATGTAAGACAAGCATGCAAGCAAAATTATAGGATTATAGTCTCAGCCGTCATGACTCAATATAAGCCAAACTAACAGATCCTGTAGCTCATCTGGAAGAGCATTCCGTTAGCAGCGCAAAGGTTGTGGGTTTGATTCCCAGGGAACACAAGTACTGATAAAATGTATACCTTGAATACACTGTAAGTCGCATTGGATTAAAGTTTATGCGAAATGAATAAATGTAGTGTAAATATAATGTTACGATGCTCAAGTCTGTGACTCTAGCATGCTTATCATAGTTGAAGTTGTACATTTATATCTCATATTATATTTGATGTTGTGTTTGTTTGGCTGTTGATTTCAATTATCAACAGCGTTTCTCAACATTACATACTGCTTTAACATTCCAACCGGTTAACTGCATTAAAAAGTGGACACATCTGGCCACAAGCCTTTTTCTTTTTTCCTCCCATTTTATTACTTTAAAAAACAGGATACATATGAAATCATAGATATAAAAATCAAACAAATCAACAAAAACTTAGTTCAATGTTACAAACATCTTTACAGTTAAGAGCTAATATCACACCAGAGGAGTGAATGGATATATTGCCTATCCATGACTGTATCTGAAAATAGAAACTGTCCTATTTCCCCATGTGACAGAATAGAAGCACAGTTTCCCAAAATGAAGAGTGATAGACTCACAATCTTATCTCGAAAAAATAAAAACAGTAGCTTGTCGCATAATAAAGCTATTGTTCTATCAGTGTTAAATCACATGTATTCTAATGCCAAACAGTTCACGTTCCTACAAAAATGGCTCATTGTTTTAAAGAGTTAGAAAGTTTTGGGACAGGAGCATGCAGATTATCTGTGTGTGTGTGTGCAGTGGTTATGGGATTTGCTAACTTGGTTCCATCTCTCAAGCACATGTTGTCTGTTTCTTTCTAACACACACTGATAGGCGTAACTGTTTCAGCTGTTACTAAAGCTATGTCAGTGATTTAGAGAAAGGAAAGAAAAAAGGCCATAAGCAACAAATGAAAGCTAGCTGATTTTCAAACAGTTAGCACGATAAAGAGTTTGTGCACCTTTAAATTTCCATTTTGTGAACATTTGGCAATAAAAGTGGAGTTGTCAGCCAAAGCCAGAGTTTGAGGCCAGAAGATCCTGTTCCGCAGCAAAGCAACTTTCACAGATTACAGTTGCCCATTTGTGCTGATCCAAGGCCAGCTCCACTGACCATTGCTAGCTTTTGAAGTTCTTGAATCCCAAAAAAACATGTCTTAGTTCAGCATTGCAGAATGAATTTCACCAAACCTGTCAAGAACATTTCAGGTCATATTTAACCACAAATAAATGATACAAAAAGCACAAAGAATAGTGTATCTTTGCTCTTCGACTTTTGACCTCGACTTTTTGTACGATTCTGCCAAAACCAAACACATTCTACCAAACATATTTCACACAACCTACTAGTTCAGTCATCATCAGTTAATGTTACCTGATAAAACCACTGGCTGTGTAATTACAAACTGCAGTCTCAAGCATTTAAAGACCATTTGTTTTGACAGAGTTGTTCTTTAAACATTTATGAAACATCTCTACATTAAATGCGCTATAGGACAATTTTAACTATAAATGTTTTTACAGATATTTTTAATTCATCTCTGTGTTTAAATGTACGCCATCTTAGTGCAATATTTAACATGCTTTGAGCATAGGTTTTGTGTGGCAAATGTTAAATCTTTTTTTTTTGCTTTTCTTAATTCATGCTCTTAACATCTCATAGATACATCTGTGTTAATTCCTAAATTCTCCCAAAAAAGCAAGGACTTTGTGATCTCATTATCACACATTTCATTACATTTCCCTCCAATGTAAGACACAATAACATGGATTATAATGTACAGGCAAAAACAGCCCATATTAATAAGGAAACAAATCCAACCACACAAATACTGCGTACATCACATTAATTCACAACATTTTCGCTAAATTTAAATTTGTTAGCAAAAGAACAGAAATAAACAAACATAGTTTCCTCTGTGTGAAAATAAATGACATATATTCTCCTCAGTGACATCTACCATTATCTGGTGTTAGATGGGTTTGTCATTTTACTGTGATGGGCATGATCTGGAGATAGATGGGCTTGTCATTTTACTGTGAAGGGTTCAATCTGTTAAGGCTTATGAGCTGTGTTTCCATTCCAGTTTTGTACTGCATTAACCTTGTCTGCGTAATCCAGCAGGGGGCAACATTCACTTGATTGTTTAAGGCAAAATGCATGTTTCGGGTGACTGTCCTCTGCCCATATATCATCACATCACTGTCTTGCAGAAAATGAAACAATTTTTCTTTCAAATGTTTCTTTTTATGTGTTGCACATGTAGGAAGACCTTTGTTAGATGCAGAAATTAAAGTCAGTGCTTCCAAGAATATCCTAAGCTTAAAGCAACTGAACTCTCCATGGAGCAACAGAAAGAAAGAAATGAACCTGTCATAAGTATTTCCCAAAAGCAGAGGCCATATTTTGCTGTAATAAAAATGTATCTATGCCCCCTACAGGAAGGATAAAGAAATGCACCTAAGGAAAGAACAGGCTTTATGCTATGGGCCACCTTCATGAAGTATACATGTGCAAGATATGCATGCTTGCTTAAAGTCATGTTATTTTAACAATCATAATCAAAGACAAGCATTTACAATGATGAGAACCAGATGTTCCTGCCACATCGAAGCACCATGACTGTCCCCACTGCTGATTTACAAACAGACGTAGCCTTACATCTTTTAGCATTAAAAAATTAGCTCTAAAACTAGAAACCAATCAGATCAGAGTTACCAACTGACACCATATGGTAGAAGGATTATGATTTGAAACCATTTCCATCTTCTTCCCATTATAAAGTAACCTGAATAGTTTCTTATAAAACTAACAAATCACAGCAGAGCTTTATAATCAAACTCAGAAACTAAATTCATTACCATTGGAGGGAAACCAGCCTACCTTTATACACATAAGTGAAATACAAGGATGAGATCTTTTGACTTGATTTTCAGGCATTTAAAAAAACATGATCAAGCGCATTTCTATGAAAATGAAAAGCGCAGATGCTTTAGTATCAACATTGAAAGAAATCGAGGGCTGCATCTCAGTACAACGTGAGCTTCTTACATACGCAAAGAAAACCAATTTAAAAAAGGGTTGTTATGAAAATTTACATAATAAAAACTGTGACCCTACACATTATTAATACTGTGTTTCACTAGATGGCAACTGGGTTTTTTAGTCTTATAAAAAGGACATCATTACGAAAAATGCATCAGGCTTTTAAAATACGCAGCGCTCCAATATAAAGTGCTTCATTACATTGTTAATTCAGTTTTTTTTACAGTTTCTTATTAAAATATTGTATTCCCTGGAGTGAAACCATAGTAAACATGTTACACATTGGTAAAAATAAACATTTTGGAATGTCTTTAAAAAGTCCCATGGGCTGATTTTGGTCAAGCAGAGCTTGTCCCAGAAGCCTGTGGGAAAGAAACAAGTTATTAAAAGTCAAAGAAAGAATAAAATCAATAATTAACAGCACATCTGGAGGAGTTAGTCCACTTCATCAAAGACCAGGATGTTATGCTGAATGAAAAATAGGTTCAAAAAGCATCACAACAACTGAAGCAGGTGTGAGTTGCCTTGCATGCTGAGAGAGACAACAAATGGAAAGACTGTCTTGAAACCAGATTTCCATTTCTGTAACGCATCAACCGCATTTACAGTAAAAGATTCAAATGAAAGCTCAACTGACTGAGAACTGTGTTAGCAGCGCAAAGGTTGTGGGTTCAATTCCCAGGTAATCACACGTACTAATGTATAGCTTTCTCAATGTATAACTTGTATGATTTATAGCTTGAACATAATGCCAAATGCATAGATGTAAAATTCAGAAAAGCACAAATAATATCCTACCACACAAAACAAACAAACACATTCTTGCTGAAGGAAAACAGATTCTGAGATTTCTTTAAGCTTTTCAATAGTCTGTCCAAGTTAGGTTTTTATCTTTAAAACAAAGAGTTTCCACTCCATACTGGATCTGTGTTACTGCATGTTGATAGGCACAACATACTGTGGATGATCCATAATGGCAACATGGTGACTTTTAGGCAGCAGATAAAAAATAGTTTATAGCTGCCAAATGACTTCAAGACAGTCAATTAAAAAGAAGAGGCAAGATTGGAAATGTAAAAAAAATTAGAGAAAAACAATCCATAGGTAGAAAAATAGATGTTCATGCTCTGTTAGTACAATGAATGTAAGCATGGATAAGAGATTGATGATGGGAGGAGAATGTGAGAGAGCATTATTCAGCATGCGGTGGCAGAGACAGGCGTGTTCTGCAGTAATGTGACCAGGAAACAGATGGTGGAGGTGGGCAGGCACACAGACAGGAAGATGATCATGTCTTGAGTGAGGCAGACCACCAGCGCATGCTCTGATAGGACCCAGTCTACCAGCACGCCCAGCAGCAGGTAGTACAGGTGAAACTCCTGCAGGGCCTGCCAGTCTGTTCCTGCCACGCCCACATCACCACTCACCATGGTCTTAACCTCCGTCAACTCTACCTCTTCCTTGGAACGGGAGCGCTTGCTGCGACTCCTCTCCTCCGTGGCCATTGACCTCCTGCTGTTCTCCACAAACTCCTGCAGGGATGAAGGGAGGGAGGTGTTAGAATCAAAACAGCTGATGGACATGTGAGTACAGCTAGCCAGTGCTAAACTTTATTGTTAAGCCACATTTTTGCACTGCACACAACATTCGGACACAACTGTTGGAAATTTCATAATGAAATTTCAGCTTGAATGTAAAGCCGCGCCAACATATAAGAGAAGCTCGTTCTTGCAGTATCAGTAAAGGAGCACAACAACAAAAGCATTCATCCTCTGAATATACAGCATGCTGGAATGAATAACAATAATCAGCTACGCATATGCGGCCACCAATTCTTTCAATCTAAAAGTATTATTCATTTTCACTGATTTCCGTGAAATGCATTGACACATCACATTCAGTCTACATGTCTTACATTTTTGAATGCATCGAAAGCTCAAATCAAATCTGAAAATTCACCATCCACAGATGGTCACTAACCTGTGCAGCTCCTTTGTAACTCTTCATAGGAAATGAATAACTTCTGGTCTATTGGCCGCCATTTGTCTTGTGCGGTGGAAAGGCAGCTTTAGGGCATTCAGAGTAGCTGTTTATGTCTCTGTGATAATCTGGAGATATTACTCTGGCCCCTCGGGTGGTGGTTAGCAGGCCCCAATCATCAGATTACTCATTATATCATCTGTCTCCAGGGAGCAGTAAGTTTGCATCACCAACATAAGCACCGTTCTGAGAACTAACTGCAGCCAGGAGGGGAAACCAAAAACACTTATTCTGCTGTGTCTGCACTGCAATCCATTCAAAGAATTTTAAGTTTTGAAAACGGCTGCGTGTTGCAATAATTCATTTTCCTCCCCCACTTACCGTGTAAATGACAACAGTGAACATCACTTAGTTGCTATTCACAATTAAGTTGGACTGCTTTCATACCCTCTGTGAACCAAAATGGACACGTATTCCAGAGCGGAGTATGTGCATTTCCATTGTTGCATTGTTGCAAAGTTGTGGTATTTCTGTAGCTCAACTGGTAAAGTACGCACTTGCAACATCAAGGTCATGAGTTTGAATCCCAGGGAACACACAAACTGATAAAATGTACCTTCAATGCAAGTTAATTTGTATAAAAGCATCTGCCAAAAGCAGATGTAGATGTAAGCTAACCTAATTTGACTAGAGTCTGCACTAGACAAAGCTCTAGTGTACAAATTTACTGCAGTAATACCAGTAACTTCAGACTGAACAGATAGTTTTCCCGAAACAACCTCTCAGAGGAAAAGAATTCTGCATATTCCAAATACTAGCTGTACAACATAGCACATCAGAGGCAGCATGTTTCCCTGCACTGCCTCTGGCTTTACTCTTCCCTCTCCATTTCACAAAGCTTTTGGCTGCACCACTTTTTGGCTGACTATCAGAAAAAGATTAAACCAAATTTATGACATTAAAGTCTAAACATCTAAGCTAGAACAGCTTTTTCAAAATAAGTTGGAAGTCATCTGCAGAGAATATCTAGGGCACCATCTGAATCTTAAAACATTAACACATCCAAGCAAGCAAAGATCCTGCGTTTTAAAAGAACAAAAAGAAGCTACAACAAACCAGAAATGTGACCCGGATGGAACGTTCTCTATTTGTGGTCTTATCAGCCAACACCAATCACAGAAGGAGAGATTGCACAGATCCAGCCTTGTGACTCACCATAAGAGCTTTGTCCATGTAGAACTCTCTCCCAGGTGTACCGTTGTTGTATTTGGTGTCGATGGCGAAGCAGAGGAAGAGCACATCCACCACAATCTCAAAGATGGACAGGAAGCAGTGTGCCACCAGAAATGCGAAGAAACACACGATGATGAGTGGGAGGACCCACTCAGTGTAATCTCTCTGATAGTTCAGCGCTAACACGCCGGCAAATGCTGTGAACGTCACAATTAAGACCTATGTGGACATAAATGTGAACATGTTATCTGGTGCTGCTTAAACTTTAAAACATCAACCATACAAAGGATCTTGATTTAGTAGTAGGAGATGCTGAAACTAGGTGTCGTAACGTGCTAAACAAAAATTATGCCTGTTTGCAAATTAGCTTTGTTTATGCATTTAATGGCACTCCCCTTTTTATGCAATCTCCTCCCTCTTTCCACACTCTACCCTCCCACCTTATCATCAGTGACCACACCCCTTTTTGGAACCCTTTTCAAAGCAGTTGTGAAAAAGACAGTGCTGAAACAGGGGGGTTTCATGACACTTTAAAAAAGTCTTGCATGTTTCCAACCTACAGAAACACTGGGACCAAACATTCCCCTTTCAGGCAACAATCGGTTAAATGCTACATGACCCACGTCTCTTCTTTACCTTGCCCAGGAAGAGCACAAAATCTCCTACGGTGTTAATGGTGGCAACCCTCAGAGCATTCTCCACCAGTATCATGAAGGCATCCCGAGCCGAGGTGCAAAAACTGGTGCTGTTAATGGCCGTCGCTGCATATGCATTCTGAAAACAAGAAAACTTGTCAGATTACATCTGGTTATTTCCAAACAGCAATTATTAATGGATGTATTTATCTTATCAGCCTGCACTGACAAACCAATCTTAAATGTTATCTATAAATATAAGTATATACTCACATACACTCCACTACGTGTCATATAAATGTATTGTAGAATCCAAGAGTACAGTACAACAGTAAAACAGTACATTGGTATTTTATCAGTATATGAGATCAATGCAAATCAATCCCATGATCTGGTGTTGCTAGCGCCATGCTCTACTGAACTACACAACATTCATCTTAGGCTGCTAATTTGTTGACTACGGTAACATTGCATTTAATGCAAATGTAACATCTTAACTGACCCACCTGATTCAAATAATTGAGGCACTTCTCCAAACACCACAGACAGCAGATACAGGCCTTTAGCATGCAGCGTGCACAAGCATTTTCCTGTGGGGTGTAAACATAGAACACAAGCAAACATTACCCACAATGCACTGCTGTTACACATCCCTTTAGAACATTCAGCATTTGTCAACCTCTTCCTTAATGCTTCCTTATCTGCCTCTGCTGATATCTATTACAGTTCATTATGTCCCCAAGATCCCAGGCCATATATCAAGTAAATGATACATCATTTACAAGTGGAACCCAGGAGGACACTAATAAATAGCTTGCAGTGTTACCTTCAAAATATATCCACCCCAAACACGACAAAATACCAACATTAGCATTAAGAGAAATGTTTTAGGCCAAGAGTGATCCGGAAAATGGGGGAAAGTCTTTAATATCTTTGGTTCACTTAATAGTCAGCCAGTATTTTAAGTATAAGAAATCATTTTATAAAAAACATTGTTAAATTATACAATCATTGTATTTTACAGTAATACATCTGCATGTCATTTATTAGGATTGGTGAGTTGAGATCCAGCAATCACCCAGAGCCTGTGCTCAGAGCTGTGTTCCTACCTTTCCTTTGAGTTGGTTGTGGATGTACATTAGAATAAGACGAGGAATCTTGACCAAGGTGATGATGAAGGAGCCCTTGGCCACAGTGCCCAGGTGATAGCGAACCAGCCTCAGCACTGACGACAGGATGGGCGCCACCGGGAGTTTGTTTTTGTCTCTGGAGAATTATGAGACAGAAGACTAATGAGAAAAAAAATCCATCAATGTCACCTTACAGGTTTATCAATGTACAAACAGTCTGCAATCTCCTTCCAGAAACAGGCAACAGACAACAGCCAACAGAGCAATCTGCTGTGATATTATTCTGGGGGAGGGGTCTCTGGTTACAAAGCAGACCAATCACAGCTGTCTACACAGAGTTTACAATGTGGATTTGAAGCAAGTAAAAAATCTAACTTTACTGACTACCTGAGTATTGAGGCACTGAGAGCATTTTCTCCCTAAGTTACAACTGAAATGAGCAATACAGACCTTGTAAAATAATAGGTCACCACAGCGCCGGCAACAGTCATCTGCTGACATGCCAGAATGAACTCACTGATCCAGATCAGCCCCACCGCGTGGTACCAGGTCAAGTACTGCAGCCCACTCGTCAGCCGGAACTCAACCAGGCCCGTGTCCTCGTTCTTCTCTGGGTTCCCTGTGGACAGGAAAACTCAGCTCAACAGGCAAAGTCAGCACATTTCTGCAGTGCTATAAGAATGACAGGGCATTTTTACATGATCTGTTATAAAAACAACTTGAGCAGAATGCTATTTTAAATCCACTACATTATGCTTAGAATGAACAAAGCAAAGCAATACCGAAAAATGTGGCCACATTTCTTTTTTAGGTCAGTATGAATTAAACAATAAAAATGTTGCTTAAGGGAGGGTTCAACCCCAAAAATAAAACTCTAAAAATAAGATTTCAGTCAGTTTTTCACACAATGCTATTATATAAAGAAGACTTATAGTGCAGTCATATAATAACTGGTAACTTTTGTTTATATAAAAACACTAAAATATTGAGGTAAATAACTGCTTTAGTGTTTCAAAAACATATGAGTTTGAAACAACACAATGCATGTTAAATGATTACAAAAGTTTTTATTTAATAAGCTCCTGCTTAAAGCCGCATCTTTATCTTACCAGTGGTGCCGAGGAAGAGGAGGACCATGATCCAGTACATCCAGAACAGAGAGAGAGCGAGAAAGGTACAGAAAGGCTGCAGTGCCAACAGTGGAAGATGGATAAACACTTTTCCCGCCACGTGGAAGAGGGCTATGGTCAGGGCCACCCTCTTCCTCATAAACAACATAAGGAGCAACAAAATTCCCTGTGGTGGAGGACATGAAGGTTAGCAACCAACAACCTTCAGCAGATTAAATACATTTTCATTTCATTTTTTAGGCTTTTTCTGGAGGCTTACAGTGAACACAGTGGCTGAAACGGCATAAATGAGCAGGCCTTGAGCATGGTCTTTAGGGGTCTTCAAGCCACCATTGGCGGCTTCTGTCACTTTTAAATCCTTAGACATGGTCTCATTCATAGTCATTCTATAGTCTATGTATAACCACCAGAGAACGCTTGTTCCTCCTGAAAAACAGTACACAACCTAAGTTAACATTATAATACAGAAAAATGTGTGCTGATCTAGTCCTGGACTGAACAAACATACGGCTAATGATAATACAGATACTTTCATGCAATGAAGGTCAATAGCCAACATGATAGTATAGTATACATTTTAATATTATATGCATACACATATGTAATTGTATTATATTAATATATTATTTTACGGTATAACATTTTAACATACAGTGAAAAAAATGACCTTTTAATCTTGCATAGGAAATGTTTTAATAAATAATCAATAAACTAAAAATCAATTGTGCCAATTAGGATATTGCGCATTCCTAGTATTTGTGTTTAAGTTCAAAGTGTCTACCCAAATTTTGTTATCAGCCTTCACGCTCAACAGTTTGACAAAAAAAAAACAGAAAGAAAAGATGCCCTTCACAGCTTAGGAGGTGAAAAGAAACATCAGAGAAAGCACACTTGCCCAGAGAACCCAGAACCACCAGAGCGGTAAGAATCCAAACCAGGACAGCAGAGATGTAACGAACTATCACCATGAGGATCATGGATAGAACTGTGACATGCATAAAACAGGATTAGCAGTTAGAAGAACATGCCTCAGACACTATCAGATCATAATGTGTGTGTCTGAAGAATTAAAGACAACAGGAACTTTTTTCTTTTTCTGATGTAACCAAGACCGTATGGATGAAAAACAGCAACACCAACGAATAATATCCAATTAAATCCAGGTGGCCACAATCATATCCCGACCCTTATTTCCCACTGTTTAACCCAGTAATATGTAATAAAAGTTTTTTATGTTGTCTTTAGGGGCTGACAGGATACTTGCTTTTATGTGACAGTGGCCTGAAATGACGCAATAATTATAATAACAGGCCTTACATTTAGATTTTACGTTTGTTTATGTTTAATAACGTAGAATGTCATTAGCTTCGATCTGATAGAGTGATCATTGAAGTTTGATATTCCTAGCAAAAGAATAATTTCACGAATAAACACTCATCATCAGAAAATTAAATCAATCTGTCTTCAGCGAAAGCCAGAGAGAAAAGAACGTTACCTAGCGCCAGCAGACAGAGCCCAACAATGATCTCTTTGCTGGCCGCCACCCCGGCAATTAGCCTGTTTAACATGCTGTTATCACTGACAAATGTGACCACGGCTTCTGCAAACTTAGCATAGCAGGAGATATCCACTGGAGTGCAGCGATTAAACACTGGAAGAGCTTTGCTGCAGAGAGATAAAAGGCCAGAGGATAGAGGAGAAATGAAGGGGGAAAAGAGGAGCTTGGACTGATAAGAGAGTTTGTTTGTTAAGAGTCTGTTTAATACCTCTCTGGTACTGGAAGTTTGGGGCACTTTTTGAAGCGCTCAGGAAGATGTGGGTACTTATGACCAGCTAACTCATAGGAACAAAGCTCAGACCCTAAGAGAAAGAGAAAGGTTATATGTACATTATATGTTATATCACATTCATACCTGCTGAATACAACAGTTCATGTTAGCTTAAAATTAGTCTTAGCCTCAGATGTCACACCCATGGACCATTGCCTCAATGTCTAATGCCTAAGGCACACAAAATTTGGAGTCCAGACCTCCTGCCATCAGCCTAAAGCTGTGGCTATGCAAGACTAGCTTAAGGTGATCAAGATGTTTAAGCGAAATTCGAGGAAAACAATGATGTAATTTATACTGCCCATTAGTGTCAGATAGAATATGTCAAAAAGTGTAAACAGCAGAGCTTCCCTGCAGCAATGAGGGTCAGTAGAACCTTTGTTCGGGTAGCTTAACCCTGAACGGGCCTTTGCACAGAAATATATTTATTCTATATGTGTTGTTGAAGTGCTTTTACAGAACAATGTAAGAGAATGTTGGTTTCATGATCTCTCATTTATGGGAAGCGATTGTCTGTCCAGTGGTTTGAAGAACACTCAGTGATGTCCTGCTATTACATCTGTGACATTTACAGCATATTTTAAACATCAGCAACAGCTAATTGGGTGACTGACTCACCATTCATCATAGCAAACCTCCTGAGGTCGTGGTACGTCGCCAACTCCTCAGTAGGACATTGTGACACACACAGCGCCATGGACTTGATCTTCCTCTGAATGATGTCTATGTTGCATGGATCCAGGAAAAATACGTATCTGTGGACAACATAGTCACAAATTGAACCTCATTTGTCTGTATTTCAAAACAGGAAGGGCATTTAACATCTGATGACAAACAAAATAGCAAGGCTATTTGTTTCACTGAATGCCGTGGGACTTAAAACGTGGCATTGTGTGATAAAAATTTCAACTTTGAACAGCAGATATTTTTGTCATAGGACTTTTCTGCCCTGTCTTTTGGCAGAGACGAACTGAGAGCTTGTGTACGAGTCAAGCCTCTACTGTAGCTACAGCTCTACTTCAGCTTTTCATTCAGTGTGAAGTGGGCGCTGCGCCCACACAGGGACGAAGGGTCCATTGTCTTGTGTGCTCAGCACAAAAACAGATTGTCTGAAGCAGGTGATGTACATGCTTGAGAAAAAAGCACTTAAACATCAACATACAGCCTGTCAAAACAGCCTGGCCAAAAATGAGGTTTACTTTTAACAAGGTTGTTTATGGTCAAGCCTAAATCATTCTTCAGATCAATTTAATGTAGAATTTTTAAAAGAAATGTAACAGAGGTCTTAGTTTTGAACACTACAGGTTTGATTAAACAGATGAGGTCATCATTTCTTTCAAAATACAGACAGAATTAAAGACAGAAATGTTTTTTATGATGCAAGGAAACCAAACATTTAAAGGCACATATCATGGAAAACATGAACTCTCTCTTTTGGTCCATCAATCAAGAGATTGATGTACCATATAGACATATTTTAACATTTACAATGCAAAGTCCATCATTAGTCCACTCAGACCATTTACAGAAACTAAGCTGAAAACAGGTCATACAGAAACATCACAACAATGACCACATTGACAAATGACCACTCACATTTAGATGCCAGTATGCTGAGATCAACCAATAACAGAAATTTACTGTACAGTATCAAAAACACCCTATTTAATTAAAAATTAAAGATGAACTGTGTGGTTTTTGTGCCACTAGCTTCACCAAACAAACTTCCAAAAATAATTACTATTTTTAAACAGGTCTCCCAAACACATCTTCCATTGGTCAAACATATAATCCAGCCTCCAATTTATTGGGTGGGTCACGTGGCTTAAAACAAACAAAATTGTTCTAATGATGTCATAGAGGTAAAGCATTTACACTTTTCATTAGTCACCCTACAAATGGCTTTACTTTTAGTTTATATTACGCTTTTAGTTCATATTAAGAAGTATTTTACACGTCACCCCATAGCTTATTTGTTTAATGCAAGGAACCTTAATTTCATGGACAGTAATAAAACGCTTGCAGAATTAAACTCCTTTAAATAAAGAGGCGCAAGGTGTGACTGTGAAATACATTGCTGTTATATTGACAATGTTGATAAAAATTTGCTGACAACTTTTACGATGAGCCATAAATAAAGTGAATGAAGATGAGATCTAAAGACAGGACCAAACCCTATTAAACAAAGCTGGATAAGGTTGTTTTTGTGGGCAGTGGGTACAGGCTGCTAGATGACGGTATTAGCAGCTGAAAAAGTAAAACTCAGCTAATTATCATACCATATCATAATTATCATTAATCATATGAACTTTGCTCAGCTAACAACATCAGCCTGCTAACTCAGTCCATCTCCTGACGCACATGCTCAGCACACACCTTTTCCAATACAACATAGTGCTGTCCAGACAAAAACAGCCATGATTCCCAAACGCCTGAACAAGCAATAGTGTTACTAAGTACAGTGAGTCTGTGAGAATCAGCCATAAAATACAAATGATTATGTTTGTTCATAGAATCATTACTGTAAGTGAGAGAGAGTGAGAGAGAGCGAGAGAGAGAGAGCAAGACTGGTTGCTCTTAAAATCTGTGTGAATTTGTGACTGACTTTTGCATTAATATTGTGACATATTTTTAAGTGAATCTGAATGTTGAATGAGAAAAATAGAGGGTGTGCCTGTTTTTTTCCCCACTGGGAATTGACTGGATCTAGAACACCTAAAGTAGGTCTTTCATTCAGAAATGCATCTGGCAGCAAACAGACAGTTTAAGGAGAGTGGTTAAAAGATGGTATGGTTTGTTCTGCCCATACCATCAAACTGACATCATCAGAGGAAGGACTGCTATTCCAAAAAAGGGAAGTATATTTTCAGTTTTTGATTACAGTTTACAAACACCCATAAGGTTTTATGGATTGTCTTGCACGGATAAATTTTTCATCACCAAACTAGAAATGTGTGCTAGCAAAGTACATAGGGTCATTTTTGATTTTATGTGGCATTTAATTGAATCCTGTGAAGACCATTGCCTATTGCTTTATGGATTTCTACACCATTAGTCTGCTGTGGCAAGCTGTCTGACCCAACACACAGGTCTGACCCAAGCACCCAGAACTCTCTCTTCTCATAACTATCATCAATAAAGCATCCATATAAAATACTAAATCTCCTCAGACCCTGCTTCACCCTCTGAAGTCCCCGTGATTTGTTCCTCACAACACCAGACTCAACATCCTCAGGTCTGTGTTAATCTAGTCAATAAAGACTATCAGACACCAACCGAGTAGGCCAAGGTCAGATGGTAAAATTGCTATATAACATAGTAAGTGTCAAGCAGACAGGTAAATGTCCACAGCCACAATCCTCAAGCCTATAGCAGCTGTGTAACCCAGATAATAATAACGTTTTCTTGCATTTGGGAGATTTTTAACTCCTTAGACACAAGGCAAAACAAATAATGAGAACTTAAAAAATATTCACTTCCTAATCTAAAAGACCTAATCTTAACATTCTTCACACACTCTCATTATGAAGTGCTTTCATTAGGCAATGGACCCACAGGCACACAGTGTGTGTGTGTGTAGTGCTGTTCAAGGCTCATTATTGCACATCTCCAGTGCCTCTGTATTTGTGCGAGTTAAGCTGAAATGAGAAGCAGATGAGAAATGAACAGTTATTTTCTTCTGTTGGAAATCCTCACTCCAGGTGATGTTTAGCACATCCATCTCTGAAGCTTTTATGACATGAGTAAATGAAGCAATCATTCACAGCTATATGGTTGTAATAGGATAAAACAAACACCTCAATGCTTCTTAATTCACACAGATGGGCGACACCCTCCCACATGCCAACACAACCCTCTCCAGATCACAAATAATCACTCTACAGACAGACGTGTGCTTTTACTGCCTTTTAGGAAAAACCCAATTATGTTTTCTTTTCTGCAAGTCATTGGACTTCTGAAAAGAAAGCATCTATACGCATAAAAATAAATTAACGCTTTACTTATTTTAATGCATGTAGCATTAAATGTAGCACTGTTTTGAAACAGTGTATCCAAATATCTAAAATATTTTATATTGACATTCTAAACTCCATACAAAATCATTTAAACAGCATTTTTCTTTATTATAATTAGAATACATGCAGCCACCTCATTTAAATGAGAAACTATATGAATTAATAAACAATTAAAAACTAAATTTTTTACCCCACAATGAAAAACAGTCTGTACCCCAGATCACCTTTTCAAGCCTACTCTAGAAGACTGTTTTCACACTCACCAAACAAACCAAACTGTATATCAAAATGGTCTTGAATCTGCTCCAAAACCTCTAGTGTGAAAGTGCCACCAGAGAGCCTTTAAATACCAATAAATACAGTGGTAAGCTCTGTGCCAGTACAGTCATCACTCTGACAGCTCAAGCAACCCATTTTCAAACCATTATGAAGTTTGCTTATGCTCTGACAAGCTATTGAATGCTTCGGCAAATGAATAGCCCTCTTGAGAATGATGAGTCAGATCTCAGGACCATCTCTAAAAAGCTTCGTATAATTCAGTTCGACCACAGCAGGAAGCGGAGAAAGTAATTTGACAGCGACAAGAACGAAATAGCCTAAAATACCTGTCTTTCCTACAGACTAGCAGCCATTAAGAGCCGCACACTGTGACTGCACCAGTCCTCAGGGCCCTACTGAATTATTCAAGGCTCTGTGTGTGGAGCTCAAATAGTCCTCTGCTGTCTCTGTGTGAAACGCCAGATGCTGGCATTTGCATTGATGCGATAATCGAAGGGCAAGGAGCCGTAGCTCTCTCTTATTTCAACTGCGACCATACGAGATTGTCCAAAAAATTAGGGTAGGGAATAAGTCGACTCACTTCCTGTCGGTATGGTCCAGGCCGCTCAGCCGAACCCCTTCAATTGGCTCATTACGTTGACCGCACGTGTTGCCATAGCTGTCATATCCATAGACCAGCCGCGCTGCGCCTCCCGTGATAATGGTGAACCCACAGATGCCAAACTAAAATCAGAGCAAATCAGCATTAATCAGGGGATGACTGTTCAAAAGGAAGTAACTACATGCTAAGATTTGGGAAAAACAACTCTTCAGCAAAAGCTAAACAAGAAACAGGATTCATAAAAGCCTAATTACACAAGTTCTGTCAATAAATTAGCAGGCTCATTTAAATCTCTTAATCTGGAAATTAATTTTGCTGCATCCATGCAAAAAAACACATAAACTGCCAAATACTGTTCTAAACAGTGTACAAAGACAAGCAATTCTTCTGAAAACATGCTGCATGACACAACACAAACACTGCCATCAGGACATATTTAATGTTTAATATGCATGTAAAAGTGAGATTTTGAATCAGTGGTGGACAGAGCTAATCATAATAACACAAATATAATAATCTCCTGATTTTTTTGTTTGCAAAATATGATAATGTGAAAATAAATAATGTAAAAATAGTGGTTTGGGCAGAACTAAACTTGGAGCTCCCAAACTTTATAACCAAGGAATTTCCATAATTATTTCAATCATTTTTTAATGTAAAATAAGACCAATGCAATAATAAATAATTAAGATCAATTTGTGAACCAGTTTGACCAATTTATTAAAATAACAGACTCACAAGAAATGATTTGCTCAAAAATCAAACATCACTAAGGTGTGTGAAATACTGAACACATCAATGAAATACTGTCGAAAAGAGCAAAACATGAAAATTATATATTCACTATAATTTTTTTTATAATAAACACAGCATGTTTTATAATTTACTTGAGTTTTCCATTTTAAAAATCCCTGTGTTGTATTTTTTCATAACCGTGGGAGGCCATATAAACAGAAGCATAAAAAAGTCATGCCTGTTAACCACCTACTTACATTTGCAAAATGTAGGTACCAATACCTTTAAATTGCCTCAAGCTATTAAACTGGTGATTTAAAGTGACAGTAATCCCATTTATAGGAAAGATGATTCCTACAAACTAAAAGACCCATTATGCCATAAAATATGCATGATTAATGGTTCAGTATTGTCATGAAAATGGGGTAAAATTAATTAGCCTGGAAGCTACATAACACTGTCCATGTTACATATAATACATGTTATGAACTCATTGTATTAGTTGTAATGACATTAACAATGTTACAAGAAGCCCTAAAATATAATTACATATTAAGCATTTCGGAATGACTCCGTATTTGCATAATGTAAATAACATTAAAAAAATACTTTAAAGCCCAGTGTGACCAAAAGTACATTATAACATGCATGTGAACATAATATTGACTGTAATGTATGATTAATGTAAACTGTTGACTTGCCATTCCCAAACAGAACAATGTAAATAACAGGAACCATGGCAGATCTGTGCAGCTTCGGTCCTCCAATGGTTTCCATTCTCTTTTTGTCCTCTAAAACACAAACAATACAGCTTAGATCTAAGTTAATAATCAAATCAGAATCAAATAATAAAAATGAATATATTTGCCTGTTACATAACAGGCAAACATCCTGCAAACAAGAGCTAAATAAGTAAGGCCTTTGCAAATGTTACTCAAAACATGAATGTGTATATTCAAAAATCCATTTCACATCAAAAACAACAAGCCTAATAAATATCAAATCATAACAGAACCCCGTTTTACCCCGTTCAAGAATTTGTTATATAGCCGTGTGTTTGCCAACCGAAGACAAACGTAATATCTCATGTTGACAGTGGGTTGTGAACGCTCAGCAGCCCCTGTCAAAACACGCAGTGCTTATGTTTACTAACACACTGCATAGATGTATTATGATCAAATGCATTACAGTGCTTCAAAAAAATCAAAGATCTGATTGGTGTTTTGATACAAATACGAAACCATCATATAATTGTTGGGATCAAAAGCATACATCGATGTCCGATGAGCATAGAACATAATAATAGGATTACACGTAGAGCAAGCGACAGCAGAGGAGTTCACTGGCCCGTTACAGGCAATCAGCCGTGAAACAATGTACCACACCGACCGAAACAATGTACCAAACATTTGAAACAATGTATCAAAGCATCCGCGAGAGATTCGTTACATTTGAATCAACGTAATGTCGCAAGCATTATCGCTTACCTCTACACTTCCACAGCATCCCATTGCCGGAGGGAGATTAGGATCGCAAAAAAATCTAAACGCTACACCACAGGAAAACAATAACCCCAACCTGCAGGGAGTTGACGGTATATATTTTACCCTGCATTAATTGCGTGTCACGCACTAAAACGATGCATCGATTACGTTATCTAAACGAACCGCTTTCACCGAATATCCTGCATAATAATGTTTGTACTGTTCTCTGGTTCCAGGTAAAAGAGATTATTACTTTAGGATTTATCACCCTACACTTCCTGGTGGGTTGAGCAGGTGTAGCCGGAAAAGAACAGCATCCGTCCAATCACAGGACGAGCTGGATGGGGGCGGGACTAGCTGAATGTTGGGACACTGGAGGAGCCCGGGACGTTTGAACCGGGTGCCGATTACTGGAGCTTGTATTTTGCTCGGGTGTATGGCCCCATGAGAATGATATTATACTGTATTCGGAAACATTCATCCATTAAAGATTTAAACAAGGAATTACACTTATTACAAACAATTGTGACAACATGTTTTACATAACTCATCAAAATAATTTAAGCAAGTTAATGATATTTATAATTTAATAATAATTATAATTTAATAATAATTTAAATAACAGTGAGTTTAAATTACTTGTACGGACAGTTTAATTATACTTAAAAATTAAGGCAGCAACTAAACTTAAGTTTTGAAGCTGAAATAGGTGGATGGTTTTTACAGTGAATGTTTGTTGGGTTTTGTTATTTTGTTTAGGCCATCCAATTGTGCAATTTTATTACTATGTTTTTAAAATGCTATTGCTTATGACATTCTACCATGGTAACCATGGTATGTTTATTTCCCTCGGTTAGTATAAGCTCATTTATCTTTTATCTTTTTATGATGGCTATCACGTTAACACCGTTTCACGGTAAGTTAAACTGTAATAGGGATAATCAAAAGCGTCCCTAATTATTTATATAAAATAGCTTTTTTTGGTATAATCGAAAAAGGACTTGGCATTCGAGCCAACAAAACCAGGATATATACAGATCGATATAAAAATATGAGCAACAGGTCGCTGTATGTCTGTCAATGTGCTCAGCACAAAAGCGCTAACGTCAGTCCTTTGACTGACGTTATGATCATCAACGCCCCGATTCCAATGGGAATCTGCGTCACTGCAAGGAGAGCAACAGATGTCAACACACTGCAATACAATACAATGTGTACACTGGCCACTGCAAGATGTAAATATGTTCATACAGGCGCTTTGTTGCTACGCAAACTCTTAATTCACATTAACTAGAGACAGACTGAATTGTTTATATACATCATCATTACACAGAACTAGAATATTAATACAAAGAATATTTCAACAAAATATATTTCGATTTATTTTGAATATTTAACTCCTGCCTAATACAAAATAATAAAAAAACAAGTCAATAAACATCTTAACTAAGAAAATGTCCTTATTTCATTTTCTTTGCTCGATTTAGAAGTCACCTTTAAAGTTTTCCTTAGCCTACTTTAGATTAACTAAACTCATCAATCTTTAAAACTCTATTAAGGTAATTGTCGCACCTTTATCCACCAGGACCTCGGGCGATAGAAGCTTGACCGTCTCATCTTCCGCTGTGTGCAGCATTACAGCGATCTGCGAGGGTTAGAGCCTCGGCTAGATGCCAGGCTGGACCACAGAGAAGAAGCATTGTTCCATTGTTCTCTGTAGTACCAGGGAGAGAGTGAGTTATTGTGTGCATATGCGTGTGTCAGAGAGAGAGATGGAAGAGGAAAAAAGAGAGACATTCCACCCAGTTTACCGTATACGACATAAGCGATTTTTTGTCGGAATTGAATATGCATTGATGCATTGATGCATTTTTCCACTAGAGGGAGCTCACATACAGCAGATATGGAATGACACAAACTAGCTCCTATCAATAATTCCAGCAAATAAGTGTATTTCACAATGGGTCAAATTTACTATATATTAAAGTGTACATTTAAAACTAAATTAACATTTCTTAAAAGTCACATATACACATGTCATATACACATACTGTTGATGCAAGTTTTCCACAACCTAAAATTAAAAAACAATTGAATCATGTATGGTTGTCAATTTTAGTTTTAACTTAATTTAATGTATTCTTTTCTGGCACTATGATGAATGTCTTTTTTTTATTCCATTTAACTAAAAGGAAAGGCTCTTAAAATCATTCAGTACCTGCATATGAAAACAACAGTAAGAAAAGATTGCAATCTACAGTGACCAAAAGTACATTTTTATTCTTTTCTTATTCTGCAACTGATTTCATACCAGTTTGTGAGTTATTATTATTATCTTGCTACGTGCTTGGTACTGTAAATACAAGGGTCGACACTGTGGTTCACTTTATCTCTAAGAGCTGAGTGGAACATACTGTACAATATGGTCTCCTGCTTTGTGTTTGCAATCAGCAGTTTTAGAGATCGCCTCAAAAGGGTTTACTTATTGACTTATTGCTTTGAGAGTATATTTAAACATTTTTTATAACAGTTCTAAAATGATTTTGAAATCTTCACAAGATCTGTAGGAGGCTATTTTGGTTTCCTTTTATAAACAAAACTTACTACTTAAACACTGCGGCCTGAACTTTCCCCCTAAATCTGATGAAACAATGTTGACGTGTCTGTCACACTCTGCTTTACTCAGCATTTATATGCTCTGTTGTTTTTAAGTCAGAGTTTGAACAAAAGTCTCGGCTTCTATTAAAGTTTAAATCTCCTAGCATAGCCGTCTATATATTTCGAGAAAAGTTATACTCCTCCTTTATGGACAGCACTGGGAAGGGGGGATGGGTGGCTGAGGGAGAAAGTTATTTCCCTTGCAGGTATGCTGAGGGCATAGCTGAAGAATTACTCAATGGGAAATAACACTGTATGCCAACCTCTCTGGCAACCTACGGAACAATTACACAATTTGTTGTATAAATGTGTAAACGTATAAATCATCCTTATGCAATTGGAATCAATATGATTTTTTTGTAAATATTTGTATGAAGTTTTGTAAAATAATTTTGCAATGTTTTGGTCTTATACACCTCCACAGCCCCAAAATTAGGACTCAAGCAATCTCAATAACTAACTTAGATGAGTTAAATGCAGAGGACAGATTCTAAGTATACATTGCCATACTTGGCCTACACATCACTTCTCTTTAATTGTCACCAAATCTTGTGAAAAAATAATAGATTGTTATTAATAATAATGATCAAGAGGTTTATATCAAACAAAACATTATTCATAATCTTGATGTTGTGATTTGTACAAAATATAAACTGAATATAAACTTGTAAACTGATTGATTTTTACATTTGTTACAACATGACATCTCCTGGCCTTTCTCATTTCTTTCACTGGTAACAAGCATAAAGCAGAAAAATTCTGAAAAATGTTTTCCATTGTTTCCTCACACCTCACTGTCTCCACCACCCAATGAAAATGTCAGAAATATTACATGACTTCCTGTGGTAACTGAACTGACAGCGGTTGGCTATACATGCTAACAGCTGGACTGGGACTACAGCAGTAAAGTGATATATCAGTAACCTTTCCTCCAAATAATAATCTCACAGGCAGTTTACTTCAGGTCATTATCCATTTGGATCTAATTATTTACCTTGCTATAATTGTTTCAGTCTTTCAGATCAATCTGGATTTAAGAAATCATATTTATTATATTATATATTTGTATGTAACATGGTTCTTGACTAGTATAAATTTAATTTAATGTATTACGAAATAATGTCTTGTTTCATATCCTGTTTAACTAACAGAAAAGCCTCTAAATCTCATGATAGTTCTGGAACATACAACACAGATATATTTGGATATCTAACTTTGTAGATTTCTTAAACTCAAGATGACTCAGTGTTTGTGTTCCCCACATAACCAGAGTAAAGCACCTGGTTTGGGACCAAGAATGGGATTGTCCAAAATTTCACTTGCTTTCAGAATGTCTACATTGCAACATCACTGAAACATACAAACAGAGCATAACAAAGTAAATCTTGGCGCATTTCACAAGATTATAATTAGTTTGTATCTGATAACCCAAGTTTACTCTAATGCTAAATTTAAGCCCTTATTTGACCTTCACTAAATTAATCTTGACTTTGTAAATACATATTAGTATGATCTAATATGAAATCACCAACCATGGACACTACAAAAACAATTTTATAAAACATAAAACAAAACTAAACTGTCCAAAACTATAACAGTAACACAATTCACTCTTTGTGAAAAGCCACTGTCTGTTGTAGTTGAATTAAATACAATTATTGTGTACTCAGGGAAGATGTCTCAATGGAGAGCTATTGGGCTTTGGTTTGCTTGCTTTGCTGTGATTCACAACAATGAATCAGTGGCCAGTAAAATCTCACAGGGAATTAAAGGAACATTCAATAGCCAAGTAAAAAACAAAAGACAAATGCTGACCTTTATCTCTCAAAGAAACGTATTTTGCCCTTGTAAGAGAACATATGGTTTTGATATTGTATTTATTTGGGCAGGCTTTGTGGTTATTTTTGCATTTGAATTTTTGAAAAATTAATGTTGCTCTCTCTAAATATATCTTTCCCAACAACAGTACCCAAAAACTTAACCTCAATATGATAGTACGCAATTAATAATGCACGTTGAAAAACTGTTAAAAACACATTTTGCCCCATTGTTGTTTTCATTGCATTTAATTGTCCGCAGATGTTTGTTGTTACGGAGTATAAAAGCTGTTTTGGGCTAACACGTGTTCATCCAGTAAAACCTTAAGCACACATCTTCATGACCGGGAGTAACCCCTGAGCTGAGAGCGGATGCAGACTGGCTGCGCTATAAAATCACTTAAAAACCTTCAGATGCGCCTTCAGCGACGCGATACCCAAACCGGAGCGAGCACACCGGCGCGTCAAAATCCCGTGAGAGGATTAAATCACCGTTTTTAAAGGATTAAGACGAATGTTCATCAGAAAGTCATTAGCGGTGTCTGGGTAAGGTACATTTTGTTTAATTTTCTTAAAAACAGCATTTATATATTCTAATGTATAGTAAATAAACGACAGGCATATAGCCTACAGTTTACTGTAAATGATAAAAATACCAGCTCTCTAATGTTATTTTAGTATTTGTGAAGATAAATAAAGCAGTTGTCAAAAGAATACTTTGAATAAAAGTACAGTCCACCGCGCGAAAATGCATAACATCCTTCAAAGTATTACTTCGACGAAAAACAGCTGCTGTTTATAATGTAAAGCTATAAAAACAAACCTTGACTTAAAAAAAGAATAAGAGCCAAAGCAAACATGTGGTTCGTTATCAGAGGAGAAAGATCAGAAATGTTCTTGTAAGTACAGTCTACACTAGAACAATGAAACTGTCCAACAAAGGTTCAGGTCTCACTGACACAGTAAACAACAAGACTATATTCAGACAGCGTTTTCACCACCAGTGTCTGTAACGTTGAAAGAAATCAAAACAGAACGGAACTACCTGAGAAAATCAAGGAACCAAACTGAAGTGAAATTCCCATAGTCATAAGAAGCCTCCAGGGATTTAAGCTGAATGGGAAACATTGCTGTAGTTATACTTAATGACAAGAAGAATTATTTATATGTATATGAAAACATATAGCAAGCAGTTTGTATTTGCCATAGGGCAGGTTCATACTATTAACCTGTTCCTATCTATCAGTGTTCAGAATATAACACAGAGAATAAGATATTTTCATTACCAACTAGTAGAAGTAGTTGATAATTTGTGTCGGCAGATAACTGAATTTCATGTCAGCTTTATAAATACATTTTATTTCACAAAGATTAATAGCTACAATTACAGTAACTGATCTTAAAGGAACCTTTCATGTTATTTCTTTTTAAAAAGCTCATGACATTTACCGAGTTCTAGTTTTAAATGACACAAATTAATAGTTGACCTACAGTATAACAGCACTGTACTTTTAGTTTGGATAGCATAGCTCAGATCATTTCATTTTAATTAGAACTTGATGAGAAATCATTTGATTTGATGTTTGATTGCAGAAATTGGGAGATCTTTTCTAAACACCAGAGAAGACACGTAGGAGATTACTTGTGTCCTTTTCTCAGGAGACAAATCTAAAAAGCATTATACTTAAGCAAAAGTCACCATGTCAACTCATTGCCAGCTTTGAGATATTACACTGATCTGAATTGTGAATCTCTCCTGTGGACTGAGATGATTCAATTTTATTTCCATTTTTATATATTTCTAGCTCATCTGTAAAACAGTTTAACCACAGTATCAAACTTAATCATTTCTGGTTTTCGGTCATCTGATTAAATCACAGAAAACTCTTTGGGAAATAAACACTAAGAACAATAAGACTGTTAGATGAAGACACTCATGAGTGTCTGGAGGCCTTCGCATTTGAATGGTGTCATTAGCATAGAGCAAGGACTTCCAGCAAAACTGTGCATTTTAAATGAACCTCTTTGATCAAACATAGCCATTAGAGTGAATCTACCTTCCCCAGAGACTCTAATGGCCTGTGAAATTCCTTGCTTGACGATTCAGTAACATCACAAGGTCCACCACTTCCAGGAATTCTGGGAAAATACAGATTGGCCTTCCCCAAAACAGGGATGGAAAGTAGAGACGTGATCGAGCAGCAGAGTCAGATAGGAGGCTGAACTTTGTCCTGGACTTTTGAGCTGCTCTGTTGGTCGCTGCCCTTCTTCAACCTGCTTGTGTGTCATTACAGTTGAGAGCTGAGAGTAAAGCAGGACCTGGGTGAAGATGTCTGTCTCCACTCAGCTGGGTCTGCTGCTATGGAAGAACTTCACCTATAGAAAAAGACAAACAGTAAGACTTTATCTCTTTTTGTGCCCTTTTTTTCGGTATATTTTCTATAAAAAGATTTTGAAGATTTGGGGGATACAGGGTTCAGAAGATGTCACTTATTTCAGTATGTTTCAGCACTTATTTCAGCACTTGTTTTAGTAAAATGATTCACAAAAGACTAGTTTTGTTTCTCCTTTTTTTTCAAAGTTATGATTTATTTTAAATCGTGTAGACTTCTCATTGACTATTATTTTTTAACATTATCTCACTGCTTATGAATTTTAGATTTAAAGTTTTATCACTTCTTTAGTCCTAAAGTGTGTGCATTGACTTTTTGTGACAAAGGTCACTCATAATCCTGTTATGATATAGATTTTTATGATGCACACTCTTTTCATAAATGAATCAAATAATTGATCCTACATTAATCCTTTCTCAATTCTATTATAAAACACAGACCTAATATATATTCTTGGGTCCTTCACCATTTTCATCAATAAATAGTTTGTCGTGATTTGATAAGAATTTAATTATGAAATAGTTAAGTAAACTTACTTTTTCCACTCATGGAACAGTGACAGTTAAAGGGCTATAATAAATTTGCATTACCCCAGAAGAGATAACTGAAGACAGACTGGTCAGATGACCCGGCTATTGATTCCAGCAGAGGCTTTTTTACTACACTCATACTATATCTGGAGGCTTTGATCGATTCCCTGTCATGTGTTAAAAATAAATGTTGTTAATAAAAATTGCTCTTGACGTCATTACACACCAGCAGCATTTACTTTAGACATGAAGATACATTAGAGCCATGAGTGTGTGTCTGAAAGCTCTATTAGTAAATGACCAGCAGACATTATTAGGAGGGGCCCGTTGCTGTCTGCAGTCTAATGAAAATACTGACTCAGCTCTTTTCTTCATGCGTTTACCTGTAGCTCCAGCTGCTGACTGAGATTGTGTGGCCTCTCTTTATTTTCTTCATTTTGATTGCTGTGAGGTTGAACTACCCACCTTACGAACAACATGAATGTAAGTACATCATTTGTTTTATGTATAAGCACAGTAACATTTCGATGTGAAATTGTGCTGTTTTAATGCTGTTGTTTATAAAGTGCATATGTATTATAATGTAATATACAGTTTTAGTACATAATACAGTATTTATCACAAAAACATAATCATAATCATATTAGTTTTTTATCACAGTTTCTGACTTGCCATTTGAAAACTAATGAAAAGTGAGATCTCAAGCATATCAACTAGTTTGTCAATGTAACTACTACTGTGCCAATTTAATGTGCAAATCTACAGTTTGTCTCTCCACTAAGCTCAGTGTATGATGTTGAAGTGTCAGGCCTGCATTATGAGCTCTCACAGTCAGAGATGCTGTGTGATACAGTGATGTTATCATGCTGGAATTACAATAGTGTCCATTAGACAAAGCATTTTAGAAACATGCAGAAGTATTTAACTAAACTAATCACAATTATACCTATTATTTATATAAAAAAATCTACATGGAAGCAAGTTCAAATGACAAATATTTTATATTTGAATACAATGTATGATATAATTTTATAGAATAGTAACCCTGATGACCCTGTTTTCTATCTGTATTTAGCCTATATAGTGCCTGATTGCTTTTCTAATCCCATTGTCAAATTTATACATGCATAGGCATGAAAGATATAGGCACCATGGCTGACTGTATTATTCATAGCAATGACACGTATGTTGTACATAATAAATTCATAAGACAAATTCCTTACTGCTGGAATCTTTATCCAAAACTCTGTTACATTTAAATTAATTTAGCAGACATGTTGATTCAAAGTTACTCCCATAAACACAAGCTATTTATATTTATTTATTGAATGTTATATAACATGAGGTACGCACTGATACAGTATATAAACTTGGATATCCGTGTTGTTAGATTGTGGATCTGTTTGTTTTTGTGGAACTGTGAGCCCTGATCATGAGATCATAGTGACGTCCGTGTGCTATCACTGTGGTTTAGACAGGAAACGGGAGGTACAGTGTATAATTCACTTCTCCTTTAAATTCTGGACTCATGTGGTGATGAATGAATATTTTTGCTTTGAGTTGCAGAATGTGAACATGAGCAGATTGCAACAGCTCTAGGTTAAGTCATTAAATGGGCACAAAACTCTGTACAATATGTAGTCATTTTGAAACAATACATTTTATGGCCACAAAAACAGGAATAGTCATTTTTGGCCCTGAAGTTGTAATCATATAATTTTGTAAAATAAAAAAAAATGAATCCCACAAAAATATTTCTTCTTCTTTCTTGACAGTTTTTGTGAGATTCGTCAAGTCAGAAATGATGTTTAACATGAGAAAAATACAGTACATTCTGAATGTAACACATACCCCCATAAATTGATTAGCTTATGCTTTGAGCACTATCTTATCTGTGCTGTGCTCAGCAGTGAGACTGCTGGAAGTCTTAAGGTTGACTGATAGGAGACCTACATATTTGGCTCATTATAGGAATAACAATGATTCTCTGCTGTGTGCGTGAGGATGGTTAGGGTCATAGGCCAGCTTTACTTCTTAGGTAATCACTGGATAAAGTCCCCTTGTGAAGCAGCTTCCTCACGGAATGGAAAGTCAGATGTTTGCTGATGTTTTTGTAGGTCCACAGACAGATAAGACATTCTGAGGGTACATGTGCATTATCTGTATATGACAATGGGCTGCAATGCTGGAACATGTAGAACAAAACAACAAATATAGAACAAAAATTTAACCTGGCACATGATGTCCAGGTTTAAACCATTGGATGGTAATCTGATAGCATATCTACTTTATCTAGAACTCCCTTGTTATCTGGATCAACATGGTCATTTTGATCTAGGAAAAATGAGGGGCCACATTTTTAGCAAAAACTATAAATTTTTCACAACGCTTTCTGATGTCGTCACTTGACTCCAGTATCTTGGTTGTGTCGTACACTGTCTCCTCTGCTGTTTTGTGACTAATTGTGGAAACTCTTTTCAGCTCTCTTCAATGAGGTAGCTAACTGTCTCTTTAATGTTACAGGTCACTTTCCCAACAAAGCCATGCCCTCAGCGGGCACCCTGCCCTGGATTCAGGGCATTGTCTGTAATGCCAACAATCCGTGCTTCCGACACCCCACCCCTGGGGAATCTCCCGGAGTTGTCGGGAACTTTAATGATTCCATGTAAGTGGATGCCTACAGCTGAAGATTTTGAAATAACATTAATGTCAGCTTTAATATGGCCACTTATATGCAATTTATGACTGTGAGTGCAACTTTAGAACAAAACTGCAGGTAGTAATTTTTATTATATATTTTTTCAGAATCTCACGCCTGTTTTCTGATGCCAAGAAGATTTTGCTGTACAGTCAAAATGACAAGAGCTTAGACGGATTCAAGGAGCTTATTAGTGCTGTGAAAGACATGCAAATGAACACAGCTGGTGAGTACCACAGATTACAGTAAATTACAGTAAAGTGGCCATGAACCAACTCTTTATCCTTTTCTGTGTAGCCTCAAGAGCCTTATTGCATTTATAAAATAAAAAATTAGGATGCATTAAATGCGGTCCTTTCTGTTACAATAAAACAGTCCTAAACACATAAACAATAACATACCTCTGCTATGTCACATGAAAAATAAAAATCCGCTATGGATGCTGTGCATTGATTAAAATACTACCTTGATGAAATGGTCACAGCTGTATTTTATTATGAATAAATTACAGCTTTGACCAATAAACGTCTATGATCAGAACTGTTTTGTAATAAAGGAATAGTTCTCCTGCCTGGGAAATGTTCCAAGCAATCTTATTTTTCATTTTTTAACAAACAGTTTCTCAGCATCTTAATGGAAACGTGTTGCTTGATAGTGACTCAGCAAAATCATTTCAGAAAGTATGTAAGTTAAAGGTAAAAGTCTTTTTAAATCAGTCTTTTGGGATTTGCTGGGATAGTGAAATGTTCCACCTGGAGAGAAGGTGGGTGGTTCAAACCTTTCATACAAGCCATAACAAGTCAGTTTCAGGGCTTGTGTGGGTGCAAATAGGACACATTCACACATCTCAGAATCCAGTCTTCTAACATTACCTGTTCTACTCACTTAACATTTACTGGGTTAGCAGCACAAAACACTCTTCCCGAATCCAGCATGCTCTTCTCACTCTAAGTGAAGTTTAATCATATCATTCTGTCTAATGGAAGAAAGGTTTTAGAGACACCATCACAAAATGTCTGGACTTACAAATCCTTGCACTGAAGGAGAAATCCTTTTATAGGATATATACCACTTGTCAACCAATAGCTCATACTACTGACACAAAACTACAGAATTTCAACATTTACAAGTGTAGCTTGTTGGAGACTGAAGTTACTGCACATGATTTTGGAAAATAATATAAGAATGAAAAATTAAGGATGTAATACTTTAGAAACGTTAAGTTTAGTTGCTGAGCTAAACGTGAGAGTAAGAAACTGAGAAATAGAGAAAAGATTCTTCCCAGCGCACCTGTTCCAATTAAAGCCTCAACAATGTGTCTCGGGCTGTGTGACAATAGGAATGCTTTGAACTCACCATAAACTCATTGTTGGGGCTTATCATGGCTTCCGCATGCTGCGATCTCATTCATTTCTGTCTTTTATTCTTTTCTGGGTACAACTGACATGAAAAAGCTTGGGTTCATGAGGTTTATGGTCATTTGTATTGTTTAAACCCGTTCATACTTAGATCATTTGCTATGATAGTCGTAATGCTGGATTCACAAAGATCTTCAAATAGCTGCCTAACATTCGCCTCATAACGTGTAAGAGACTTTTATGTAAACACTCCAAATTAAAATACGAGGCCAGTTGTTTTAATGACCAAAACACCAAAAGAATATATTAGAATTAATATGAGTTCATCTGGCCATTACTTTTCAATATCCAAACTTTAGCAATACAGCTGATTGGTTTGTAGTCTTAAAACCCATGTATTCTTAATACGCATGTAGTATTTTCAACCCTTTTGATAAGTGTTTAATTTATGAGTAAAAAAGTTGCTAGCAAATAGTTGCTAGCAAATGTTCATTCTTATGTACTGTACATCTTGTTAGCAACTTTCAAGTTTTGAAAGCCGTTAACCAGGAGGGACTGTCATTTATGTTAAAATTACTCCTCATAAATCAAAAAAGTCCCCATGGGAACCCTCCAGTTAGGGCTACAAATAACATCATGACTGGTCAACTTATCAAGTTTATTAATGGTTAAGACTACTATATTTGTATGTTTTTGTTAGTCCTTCTTATTTGTAAATCACATGGTATAAAAGTTAAATTATGTAATGTCCTTTTCTGATACTAAGACACAAGCCATATGCTACAACTGTCCATCTATTGAATTAAGGCCTGCAAGATGAGCTTTGGAAACCCATGCATTACGTAACACTGTTGTGTAAATCTCATCCGTATTTTATCTGGTCACTTATTAGAAAAATACAGAATATTTATTGTGCAACCTCATGGCTCATTTATAAACTGTAGGCGTTTCTACCTGCATGTACCTGCCTCTAGAAGGCTTTACAAATCATCAGCCATGACCTTACAGAGGAACCCTGCATACGTTCTTTCAGACCCTTTTTAGGGTCTGACTACTCCTGCTCCATTTTCACTTTTCAAAGAAGTCTTGAATAGTTCAGGAATTTGTCACCTCCTGGGGGTTTTGCCTCCTCCTTAGCAAAGATGAGAGTGGACACGTTTCCAGGCTTTGTTTGACTAAACAACACAGAGGGAAGTCCTGGAGACAGTTGGGCTGCTGTGGGTGAAAGTTATCACAGGTACTTTTTAGGCAGGTGTGAATGGCCACACTTTCCTTAGACATACACATCCATAGGTATTAATCTTTATTTGTTTGCATATACTGTGGTTGAGTATGGAGGAAGGGGTGCTTGCCTACAAGGGCTATGTGATTTGTTCCCCAAATATACAGCAACCACTGTAGAGCCTGGAAGTAGATTCCATAAAGTATAACTGGTGTACATAGAATGTCGACTCTCCGCTAAGACAAACATTACATTTGTTAATACTTAGGGTTCATTTTAAAAAACCCATTAACATTACATTTCAGTGTGTATTTCGCTCAATGTGTTACAGACATGAATGACACCACAAATGATGCAGCTTGTTGAGAACAATAACGAGAGTTATTGCTTTTCTAAAATGATTTACTATTTATTATGGTGGATGATAAGTAATTTATAGACTTACATTAAAGGAGAGAACTGTTTCACATCTATGGATCAGAATATTATAGACACTTGGGGGTGGGTTGTTTTCCCTTGGCCTTGTAAGCAACTACCTAGCAACCACCCAGAACACCCTGGCAACTATATAGTAACATGTTAAAACACCCTAACAATCACATAGCAACAGCCTAGTTACCATCAAGAATACTAAAATCATTAAAAAGTCATTGTGACAAATTTTGAATGAGCAAACCTTGTTTGGTGTTTCTTATTTAAAATTCATGTGAAAAAGGAGCTAATGCCAGAAATGAATTCATGGACGGCTCATGTAGATGCCAGAACTTTTTAGCAATGAGGCTCCCAGCGCATTGTTTGTGGAATCACCTGATGAATCGTTCGACGTTTCTTTCCACGCCCAGGTGAAGCACACTACCTGCTCAGACATGCACTTGAACATTCAATGGGGAATGAAATTTAAGATGTGCACGAGCGTCTGTGTCTCTTCATCTGAATAAACAGTAAAATTCAGCAAGTGAGCGCATGTGCCCCAAAGTCTGTATACCACATAAAGCAAACTGATGGAGAAAGAGGTGCGGTTTAAAAAATTAATCCTAAAATTTGCGGGTGGTTTTGTTAAAATCCGGTCAAGTTGCTGAAAACGAATAAGTGCAGCTATTGTATTGTGGTTTTGAAAAGCACTGCTTTACACGCACACACTGAAGTGGTGGATTTGTCCTCAGGTTTCAAATTGAAGGACTTCCTACGTGAAAATGAGACCCTTTCAGCGTTCCTCCTGCAGAACGCCTCCTTTAGCCAGCAATCTGTAAAGAACATTCTGGAGGCAGAAGTGAATCTAGAAAAGGTGAGTAGCAGGAACATGACCTTACTAGATCTAATTGTAGGATGAAATTATACTACAAACGTTTTTTCCACATTAGCTGTTAACTTTAACTGTTTACCATTACTTTTGAAGCTTTCCATTAACCCATCCTATTTAAACATGCACAAGCTAAATGAACAACCCAAATGGTCATTATTTTTCTAGGTCAGTTTTGATAGTTTACCACTTAGCCAATTTAGCACATGCTGCTACATTGCCCTTAGGAATCAGTTACAGTCAAGAAACCAGCATGAAATCCATTTTTTGTTTGTAAATCTACAGCTGTTAGCCGTGTGACGTGCCCTTAGGGCACAAACTTCTGTTTACACAAGCTAAGGTCCCCAGAAATGAACTAATGCAGCCAAGTTTTACCCTAATTTACCCTGAGAATGTGTTTAAGACATTTAGGCTAAGAGCTTTAAATGTCCTTTTCTTGATAAAAGACACATGGGTCACCTGAGCAACTTTGTCCTCTTCTCTCCTTCTTCAAAACCTCTCATAGATCTCATAGGTTCTTATATGACCCTCACCCATTACTGTGTAATATTCTTATCATGGGTGCTCCTCATCTTTTTAGGTGTTGCTCAAAGGCTTTGGTGTCCATCTGAGAGATATGTGCAGCTCCACCACGCTTAAGGACTTTGTGACCATCTCAGACCAGGAGGTTGCTAGATTCACCCAGGACATCATTTGTGAATCTTCCAGTAGCTGGTTAAACCAGGCTGAGAAACACTTTCAGTCCAACCTGGATTTTCTCAAACCTTTTAGGGTAAGAAACATACCACAGTGAGTTTTTAATAAATGGATTCATGCCTTTTAAATTATTGTTTTTATTATTATTAACCACATGTAATTCTAAAAATCTAATTCTTGTTACTGTAATGCAAAAAATGCATTAAAGTAATGAAAAGCATTATAGGAAGCAATAAAACCTAAAGATTAAAAGGCTGGGCCACATAACAGTAAGATATACATTAAAATATCAAACAAAACATTGTAATAGTTTAATCGGATCCCATCACTTAACCAGGTTTCTGTCACAGTCATGATGGTTAGGGTGTTAGATTGAACACTAATGCAAAGAACAATTGCTCTTATTCTGTTACTGAAAATCCCAATTATTTAGTGCCATAAAACAAATGGGTCCTCTAGGAAAACATACAGGCCAAAAAGTACAGGATGCACCCAGACATTATGGCTTTGTTGTCAGGAACGGGTGTTAATTAAATTGCTACTTGATAAAGTCCATCCACTTTGTGTTTAATGGAGAAAGAGATCATCTTATCTCTGTGTAGCAGGTCAATATTGAGCTCTGAAAAACAAGACCTGGTGACTTAATCATTGGCGTGCACTGTGCTCAGAAACAAACACAGATCAACAACCCTCTCACAGAGATAAAGGAAAAATAAGAAGGCTGTGAGGAGCGTGGGAGGACACAAGTTTTTGCCTGTCTCCCTACCCACCTTCCTTAATATATAGCCCGGAGACATGGCTGGAAGTTACAACATGTAATGACAGTTTTGGTTTCTCTGTTCTGTTCTGCTGAACATTTAAAAAAAATGTGAACATGTCAGCTTAACCTATAGATTACACTGATCCATGAAAGCTTTTGACTTAGCATTAGATGGTTAGAGAGTCTAACCATCTAATGCTAAGCCTAATGGTTAGAGAGTCGGACTTGTAACCCAAAGGTTGCAGGTTCGAGTCTCAGGTCCGGCAGGGATTGTAGGTGGAGATTGTGAATTACCAGCACCCTC
>JAZGTJ010000802.1:0-25603 GCA_036877575.1 Botia almorhae | reverse complement strand
GGTGGAGATTGTGAATTACCAGCACTCTCTCCACCCTCAATACCACGACTGAGGTGAGACCCTTGAGCAAGGCACCGAACCCCCAACTGCTCCCTGGGCGCCGCAGCAATGGCTGCCCACTGCTCCGGGTGTGTGTTCACGGTGTGTGTGTGTGTGTGTGTGTGTTCACTACTGTGTGTTTGCGCACTTGGATGGGTTAAATGCAGAGCACAATTTCCGAGTATGGGTCACCATACTTGGCCTCACGTCACGTCCAAATCTCATTATTTGTTGTTACCCCTCTGTGTCACTTTTTGTCTTTCACTGTTTCACTGACATGAAGAAATGGGGAATTTTTCTTGTCTCTAAATCTCTGATCTTCCACTCTTCTTTAAAGTTCTGACTACAATTTTTCTCCAGGTGACTCACTCTTGACGCTTGACTCCTCACAGCAGTCACATCTGCCCACTCAACTGCTACAGGTTTAGATTCTAGTCACCAATATAATACTCAGTAACCCTCAGCACAGTTTAATATTACAGGCTGGGAACATGTGATATTGCTGCTAAGGGTTTGAGCTAAAAATAATATACAGGAAGGGAAGTTCTGAGAAGTTTGTGCTGAGAACTGTGTATTTTCAACTGCTGACTTTGATGTTTCTACATTTCTCGACATCACAGTCTGTTGTGAGGAGCACAATGTTAATCTTTTAATTCGTTGGTCACTCTAGGGTATAAGAAGTAGTTAAAGTAAATAAGAAAGTTGGCTAAATAAGACAATTTTAGTAAAAGTAGATTATAACAAAAGCAACACTGTAATATTTGCATCCATAGTTTATTTTAAGAGCCTATTCAAGGTGTCTGGATTAAGTCCATCTGATGTGGAGCTGTAACTATGACAACCACCTGAGGTATATTGAAACTGTGGTGTGATCTTGTATTGAGTAAAAGCTGAATCTCTCAAACTGAATATAAAATGTCCCTAATTCCCTAATTTCCATTTCTGATATCAACAGAATGGAGGCAGGCAGAGCTAAGATGTTCATGCTCCCAATAGCAGATGCTCCCAATAGCAGGCAGAACGAATGTTTTGTCTAATATTTTACCTAAGAAACTCAGTGCAATTGGCTCTGCACTGAGCACTGTTATTGTGACATTTAAAGGTTAAATATGATTAAATGTCAGGGACTATCCGGGCAGGTGAAAGAGAGGCCCCATCCATAAACAAGATGATCCTATGACTTCAATAGAAAGACTTCTTTGGCTCATCGTCAGAATATCAGAGCAGAACACAATCTGACAGCTTCAAAACAAAGAAAGATGTTTTTCTCATCTCCAAAACCATGACAACCACCCATTGTTCTTCCTTATAACTCATATTCAATATGACAAACACACACACTATATAATCACGGTCAATTTACGACAGACTGAAGAGGGTGTAATGTTAATGTTTTGCCTTTAACAGGGGCATTCCACTTTATTTTAAAACCACATTCATCATTATCATAGTACAGCATTACTCCTGAATCTTTATAATCAACAAAACCATCAGGGGAACATTCTCAGAAGGTTGGTTAACGTCCTCTAAAAGTTCTATTAAAGTTATCAAAAAATGTTTACTAATGTTAGTAGACAACGTTATATGTCATTGGCCAGTGTTGTAAAAATGGTAGTATAAAAGTGTTATTCTTTTATTGTTAGTGGAACTTTACAGAATATAAAAAATATATTTAAATTTAATTCAATAATTAAATTCTTATATAACCAAGCAATAATGTGAATACAACATCTAAAAAGCTGGACATTCAAAATAGCAGTTTTAATCTTGTTGTCACTAAACATTCTTACAACCTAAAACTGTTAGCTGGGAAGGCTAAATGAAAACAAGATGGATGACCTTAATCTGATGAACATCTGATAAACCGTTCTCTTTTTTTGACCCTTTTTTCATAAGTATGCTAGTGCACAAAAGACCTTTGTTGAAAACAACCTGAAAAGGACACAATTACCTTAATGCTAAGAAATATTTGTTTCATTAGGTTCTTTACAGTAGCTCAACTGGCAGCATGGGCCTAGCAACAAAATGTCTTGGGTTCAATTCGATTACATATGCATTACTGATAAAATTTATAGTTTTGAACAACAGTTGCTTTGAATAAGCATATACCAAAAGTATAAATATAAGTGACTTCTTGATTTTGCCATATATATTTACCATTTATTTTAATCAGTTTTTAATATCACAATTTTGCTGCATGAATTATTCAATTATTGATACAATTTTTTAAAATGATTGCATATGCATATCTAAATGCATTCCAAACTGATGGACCATTTTAATCTCCATCCTAAACTATTGATAGAAACCTTCACTTCCATGTACAGTACGTTCAGAACTTATTTACTTGTATTTGGAGAGCTTTGCAAATGTGGTTAATATTAAAAATAATTTGTTGCTGTTGTAGTAGAGGTAATTGTTTTAGCTCAGCAGTGATGTGCCCCCCTTTTATTATTCTAAAATATAGTTTTATTCCCTTTTACAGTTTCTGAGGTTATGCTTAGCACAGTACTCTGTCCTGATTATCATTTTCATAAACACAAAGGGGAAAATCTGAGAAAATACTGTCACCAGAGCTCTGCCTCTGCATCAGGGCAAACCCCTTGTGCCGTTTCCAGTATGTGGAAATTTTGTTATTTAATCTAGCAAAATTAAAAGACACATACAAGTCACATCCAAGACTGGACTAAATATCATTTGTTGCTGTGAGAATCAGAATAAAAAATTCAAGGTCTAGACAGTGTTTCTCAACAATAAACAGCCTATATATATATAAAACAAACAGCCTATGAACATATATATATATATATATATATATATATATATATAAAATTTGTTTTATAACAAATCATTCATATGTAAAAGTTTTTTTTACATCTAGTTATCTCTGGCCATGGGTGGGGTACGCCCTGAATAGATCACACACTCACACCTAAGGGCAATTTACTATATCCAGCTTACCTATATGCCACCACTTATAAAATACAGTATTCAATACAAAACTGCAGTAATGCATACTAAAAGGAACTAAAAAGTATGTTCACAAATTATGAATAATAATGTGTTGCAACACGCTGATCGATCAGTTTTCAATTTTGAACTCATTAACTGGAATTGCATTGGAATTTAACTTGAATTATAAAAATGAAACCTCGCTACAAAACTCAAAGTCCCAAGGTTCCTCATTTAACTGAATGAGGAAGTAATGCAGAAATTGTTTGTCCAATGAGAGACACAAAGATCAATTTCACGAGTGCCACAGTATTTCGAAAGCGAGAGCTGAAAAGTGAGCTGTCAATCAGTGGCCAGAAGAAGGGAGAGACGTGTGAGACTCGCAGGACGCTCGGTACAATAACCTCTCTGGGCGAGGCGCATTAGTAAAATAGGTGAGTGTCTTTTTCAGTAATTTTATCACTGTAACTATTACTTGTAATTCCTATTTGTCTGATCACCTCTTGATATGTCAGATCAGAGGTGATGTCATTTCGGTCTGCTGTAATGTTTGATGGTCTACTGTATGATCTACGGTAGTGTTTGGATAAAGGTGGTGCGTCTCCATAAAGTTGTTCGGTTGACATCTGGAACAAAAGTTTTATTGTGTTCCCTTTAGATTCCTCACATTTACTTTCTAAATGCGTATATTTAACAATATTCACAGAAGGGGTTAATACTATGGCAATAGGGTAGTCTACATACTGTTGTAATTTGAGTCATTTAAGTGACACTAACGGGGACTAGATATTAGTAACCTTAACAAGTCGTGCTCGTTAAGGAAGTGGTTTGTAGAAATAGCAACACATTGCTGCTAAGACGTAAAACCCCTCATCTGATAAACTTATTGCTCACTGATGAGAGTGGGGCAGATAAGCTTAATGACAAAACATCACAGGGCATGGGTTGATTCTGTCTGATTTGGGAGCTTTATCAAGGGTCAAATATGTGCCATCCTCGATTCAATAATGACTATTAAGCCTTATTTGAAGCGCGCGCATTTCCATAAAGTGACTGCTGTGTATAAATTCTGATGTTATCTCATTGTTGCACAATGACGTTATTAAATTGTTGTAGCACTATTTTAAGACTGCAAAGATATTATCTCACTGATCCAACATATAAGAGATTACATACAAAGGAATGTTTTATTAAAAAAAATGTATAGGCTCTGAGTAGCATCTACTAATTAAACTGATCAGTTAAATCAGGTTCTTTATCAACAATGTAAATGTCTGAAATGGACAATATCAGAGCCTCAAACAATGCAGAACTCAGCTATCACACCAGTGATAATATCAGGCAAACTTGTCACAACCTTTTTGCACTGTGGCTTTAAAAGGCAAGTCAAATACCAGAAGACCGTTTTGTGCCCTGGCACAGGAAATGTCTGATCTCGAAAGCGAAGTGTAGCTGGATGTTACAGACAGGGATGTGAGTGTAAAGTGTGTTGAGAAGACTGTAAGAAAGGTAAGTGGAGAGTCTGAGGTAGAGGCTACCCAAAGAGAGTTCAACGCTTGTGTGGTTTGTAAATAAGCTGTCAGGTGTGTGATGGTGACATTGTGCTGTTCTGTTCAAACTAAATGCTTGAACAGTAGATTGCTTGATATGGTTTCTATTTTTCTTAAAGTTTTAACCGTAAAAAGTTCAGAGTAATAATATTGTGTTTTTCTGCACTTTTTAGAAGAATGAAAAATACAAAAAGGTTAAGATAACATTCCGCCTTTATGGCAGCTATGAAAATGATTGAATCGTTGCATATCACTGTCTACAGTCTACAACTGGCTAATTTGTTGTTGGTATGACAAGCATTGCATAACAAACATATTCATGGTAGACAGAAAATGTATGATGATCAGTGAATACCTTAAAATGTCCATACTGTTAGACAGCTTACATATGTCTTTTTCTGTTTAAGCATGGTATCACATAGCTGTGGTTTAGGCATACAGACAGGAAATAATGTTGTAATCATGTGGTTTCGTATTAGAATGTTTTCTCATTCTCTTGCTTTCTTTCTGTCTCTCTGACACACCCCCTTTTAATTCAATACTTAAAAGAATACAGATTCAAGAGTGCATTTTCTGAAGTAGTTACTCTATAAACGTATATAATTGCTCTATTTATGCTTAATTAGTTAGTTTAGATTTATTTTTTCTGAAATTAAGGTAGGAGATCTTTAAGCTGGTTTAAGTATAAAATGTTGAGTAGTAATAATTTTTGTACAGTAGTGATAAACATGTTGGTCATTGTGAGATTTGCAGAATCATCTGAAGTTTTAAAATAAACTGTTCTGTTAATTGATAATGCATTTTCTGAAGTAGTTTCTCTGTAAACAGATATAATTGCTCTATTTATGCTTATTGGTTAGTTTAGGTTAATTTTTTTAAGTTAAGGTAAGAGATCTTTAAGTTGGTTTAAGTATAAAATGTTGAGAATCAGCTGAATTTTTAAAATCCTGTTAAAGTCCTGTTAATTTTTAATGCAGTTTTCTGTTTCAAGTTTTAAACATAAAGTAAATGTTGTGTAAAATAATTCTGCATATTTGTGGATGTTGTTTTTGCTATTATTACATTATTGTATAAGTATCTGCATTTTATGTATGCCCTCTTCAGCCACTGCTGTATAGATATCAGTATCACCATCAGCCAAAGAGAAACCCATATCACTCAACCAGCATGTCATGTACATGTCTTTTGATGTATTGGTACTCTCACAGTGTGTATGTGTGTGTAACTGATGGCCTTTGTTTTAGTGTTGGACCTAACTGGAGAGGATGATGTTAGCACAGGGCAACTAGAGTAGTGTGTTAACAAGAAACAGGAGCTGAATTCACCAAACCAAGTAAGAAAAGATAACAATATCTGGTTAAACACTTATGTAGGAATGACTGAATGACTATTGTTAACGCATAAATGAAATAATTCCTTATTTAGTCTTCTTGATGCCTAAACAAGATTTTTGTTTTTGTAGTCTTGTGTTTGTGCATAAGTTTCAGTTAACAAGCTGTCAGTAACAGCTTGTCACTTGACTGTATCACATGACACATGATGGTATCATCCTTTGGTTAAATTGTTTATTTGACTTTCATTTTGTGAGAAATATTTATTGTCTGATGTGTGCAGGAAAAATACGTATTCCAGGATATTTACATATATTGACTTAAACTCTGTTGTACCATTTTGGTGGTTACCCTTTTCACATTCTTGCAATGCATCAAAATACCAAATGAATAAGTGAGTTTTGAGTGTTACATTGTGGAGCGTTAGCAACAAGTGACACAAATAGTGATTTCTTTTGTTCTACATGCAAACAGAAACACAAATAAACAATCACAGATAATTTTTTCTCACACTTCTGGTAAGAAGCCTTTGTTTGCTGGTGCAAAGATGCATCATATTTCCAGGGTGGCGTCAAAAGATGAAAACCATGTGGTTTCAGTGGCGAGCACTTGGCCATACCGCTGCACCTTCATCAGCGTATACAAACTTTCATTTTGAGAGTGTTATTGACAAATCCACAGCAGACAAACCCACACACTTTTCCGAAATTTGAATGAGGTGGAAAGTTTAGAGGTATAGCTCATAGAAAGTCTCTCACACTGGGGTCTGTGCTACTTATAGCCATAATTAGGGGACCGGGCCCACTGCTGTCGATGCACAAAAACACTCTTCCTGTTTGAAACTTTTGTGTAGCCTTTAGAGCAGTTGTGATCTTGATACTGTATGAATATATTAAATTTAACAAATGGCCTTAAATATGTTTGTTATACATCAAGTGCTCTTTATATTTTAAAGATAGCTTTATTTACAGATTTAATGTGCGTTCTACTAGTTACAGTAGGTCTCTTCTTTGAGTAATTTTTTGTTTGTAATTTTGTTGTTTAAGAATGATATTGTAACAATGTTGTGAGATGTGTACTATAGATCTAATATACAGTCTACAAAGAATATATAAATTGACTAGATTTCTTTAAAAGTTGTATACATAGCATTGTAAACCAAAACAAATAGCATTAATAGGATATTTAGATGTGTCTCTTTGGTGTGAGATGTTAGGAATGATTTCTTTTCTTGATTTAAAGATATTTAAACAGCTATCCCACGAACATTTTAACACACTGCTTCTCGAAGCTGGTTATCAGTGTTGTCAATATAACAGGAAGTGTTTGGCTAGATGCCGATCAGATAAACCCGTATATGAAATTTCAGTGAAGATGACACAAAGATGAAAATTTGACATCAGCAGTGCCCACAGCAAAAGAAATGTGTCAATTCCTCTCTAGGGAAAGTTTGAATTAGGCGAGAAATGCTGACTGTTTTAGATTGCCTCAGCTTTTTGGACCTACATGCACAATATTATTCCCTTTACAGAAGAGAGATTTACACTTAGATCTTAATGTTTACTTATTTAGTTACACTGAAAAGGGGTCTTTTTATCTTCTATATTACTCTGCGGTAAGAAAAAAGTCTTATATGTTCAATATTAGTCATTGTAGAGACTTAATTCTGGGAAGATGCTACCCTGTCTGAGGAACACTATTCAGTCTGAAACTAAACGTTGCTTTGGCAGAACTTGGCCTGTGGCCAGTAGAAACACTGTAGTTGTCAACTGGAAATGCAAAGCTTTCTGTGTGAAATCCACAAATTGTTTCCACAGACATTTGCCAGCACAGTATTGTAGCTTTAGTTTTGTAGGATTTTATTTTTGTTCGCCTCTTGATAATATTTGTCAAGGTTTTTAACCTAAGGTTTGTAACAACAACCAAAAGTTTTAATTTATCATTCTTTCTTTGACTGTTAAAACTGTTTAAGACTGTTTGTTATGATTTGCCAAACTTTATGTATTAGCATAGCTCACATTGTCACTCATCACAGCAGACCAATTTGGTGAATATTGATTAAGCATTAATCTGTGAATGTGGGAGGACATTTGTCAGTGATCTTGTGGTCTTGATGTTAGTATTGGACAGTTTAGGTGTGAGTATTGTCAGTTTCAGTAAGAAGAAACTGGGGTGAAAACTTTGCTATATGAATGTTTTTTCAGAAGAGACAGAAAAATCCAGTTTTGCATTATACTGTGTGCTTTCTTTAACAGGAAGTAGGGTCTTTTTAAAATAATTAGCCTTTGATTACATAAACATATTTACTGAAGTTTACCAACTTCTCTGTGAGTCTTCTATAAATCATGTGTATTGTTAGTAAATGGTCAATCCTGTGACAGTTTGTGCTGGTTTTTGCATGCCTTCAAGCTTTTGTGTATCGCTTGTGGCCGGCCTTTAACTGTGGGTCATTGTCCTGTGTGTCTGGGTGTTAGATGTTAGCAGTTCCACTTTGGTTTGATCAGCTAATAACACAAGGTGAATATGCATTATTCTGTACCTAACATTCATTTACGTCCCTGTTTCTACTAGCTCTGTTTAATCCCCGTTATACAAGAACGTATGCAAAGTTTATATGATGTTGATCCTCAATGCTTCACATGGCAGACCATAAAACAGACAATTAAAAAAATCCCACAGATATACGTTAAAGGCTTTTTTGACTTAGCAACTACCATTAAAACTGTAGCAACCACAACACTCTAGAACCTTAGCAGCAGGTTTTGCACAGACATGCACCACTCACATTTTCTAATTCAAAAATTAAGTTTTTATCTGCTAGTTACTTGTGTCATTGTCCATAAACCTAGCCTTGTTTAGAAAAAATGGTATATACCATTAGTAAGTCTTTCTTACTGTTAGTAGCATGTCTATGGTCTGCAGCTTAGTCTTATTCAGGGGAATAATACAGCATAGTCTTATACATATTAATCTTTTTAGGTATAATAAAGATAAGAAGGTAGGCTAGCAGTTTGCTTGTTAGCCTACCTTCTTTTTCAGTTTGCATCGCTCAGATTTTTCTGAACTTCTTGTCAGTGTGCCTGTTTGCAGCTGCGCTTTAATGGAAAATCACAATACTTGTGGACACAACTATCATTGCGTCCTTTGCATCCTTCTCTTGCAGTATCTGCAAAGTTTCTCATGTTTGCACCACTTGATTCTGTATCACAGCGTAGTAGAGCACCAGTGCAGCTTGTTCTTTGTGAAAACCCCACCAGCGGTTCGATTTCCCTTCAAACAGGATGTCTGGTTACTTATTGAAAGTGGTGGTGAAAGCCAGAACTGTTGTTTCAGAATCACACAGTCTCAATATGACTGCACTCAGAACGGAGCTGCATGAACACATATTTCATCTGCAATTTTGTATGAAGCTCTGAGAAAATGAATCAGTGAGAGAAGATTTATCAGACTATTGGTGTGAAAGTGAAATTTGAATTGCAATGCTTCCTGTAAATGAAACAAACTCACCCACATGTATTCATATATTGATTATATTGTACACTCTGTATATGTATTAATATATTGTATAACTAGTACAATGGGAACTCCTGAACTGGACAGACAGGGAGAACTGATACAATAGTGATATGATGTGACATATAATAATTTCGAGTTTATTTCCACAGTTCTGTGTGAATTAAGGATAATATGAGATAACATATTCAGGTCATGTTTTATCCAAAAACAAACGAATAAAAATAATCTTTTGCATAAGTTAATTGCACTGAAGTAATATAAAATATAGTAATGTAAAAGTGCCATTATTTACTGTTTTTTTTTTACAAAATGTAAAGGCTGTTTTGCAAAATTTTAAAAACATTACCATTATACTGTAAACTGTAGTACACTATACAGTATGCTACCAGTATACTGTAGATTGTCACAATACATTATGAATTTAGAATTTGGGGGCAAATACGCTTTAACTGACATAAAAATAGTCACAGTGCAACACATCTTAATTGTCCCAAAATACACTAGCTGTTTAAGCAAAAGTATTTTTTTTCTTTTTTCTTTTTTTAATTCAACTTTGTATTTTATTTACTTAGTGGCTTTTTTATATATTTTTCAGCAGCTTCCTAAATTGCATGCTTGTGAGGCTACAGCTGCTAAATATTATAAATCAAACCTATTTCATAACACTAGTTTTTAATGGGTGCGTTAAAAATTTAACAGTGCACCATTGTTGTCACTAGACCATCAGGGAGATGGAGAATGTGGTATCAATCAATAACAGTGAGGAGGGATCCAGAACCGACCAATCAAAGAGTGAAGAGAGGACCTTTGTGAGCAATCTGTACCGTTTTATGACAGATAGAGGGACGCCTATAGAGAGAATTCCTCACCTTGGTTTCAAACAGAGTAAGTCCATGCTGTTGCATGCAGTATTACATCATTTAAACACTGGTTCTTCTTTTCAAGTAAACCCATATGTGTTCAATTTCAACAATTTTGCAGCTAATGCCCAAACACTTCACTGCCCAAAATACTTGTTGCAGATGTAATTTAGTTTACTTTGCACAGTTTGGTTCATGGCATTCGACAGTATCTGCCTAAATTGTCTAGTTATACCAAGTGACAAAACACAATAACTTTGACTGGACCAATGGCTGTCAACATCCCAAATAAAAGATAGTGCTAATGTTTTCCCCTTTTAAAAGTTGATTTATTTGCTGCATTATTATATGGTTGGTTAGCTGCATTTTATTATTTGTATTTAACCTAGTTTATTTCCCTGTTGTCTGTGAACTTGCACCTTACCAGTTCAGAACCACTGATTTAATAAGCATGTTGAAATTTAAGCATTTAAGCGTCTACTTATTATCACTTGGATTTTACACTGGGATGTGTGTTGACAGGAATACCTCTCTTTCTTGTTTCCAGTTAACCTTTGGAAAATCTACAAAGCTGTGGAGACATTGGGAGGATATGATGTGGTAGGTATCCACATGCAACTTTAAGCAAACAAACCTCCAGACAGTTTTTACACAACCTATCTCCCTATCTCTAAAATAGGTCTCTCATTTAAATCTTACCAATACATTGTGCAAGTATGTCACCTTCTACCAAGTGCCCAACACTTCAGCGCCCAGTGAGGAAGTTGAGGTCATGCATTTGCCTCTTGCTCTTGCACAGTGGAAACTAAGATGGCTTTAGCTCACGCCACCGTATATAGCAGTGACCGTTATGACCACAATGAGAACAAAGGTCCATCCTCCATATAGTGCTTTCTGCCCAAATCTGCTACTACAAAGCTTTGTTCTTTCACACTCAAGTTTCCATTCTGTGTGAGGGGCTAAAGTGTTTTTATGCAAGTGTGCGTGTGGTCAGTCAAACCTGTGTCTGACAAACAATGCCAGTCTGTCCCTATACAATTACTGTACGTATCGAAGCGGTTTGTGTCTTGGTTTTGTCTCTGTGTGAATTAGGAGGGAAAAGTCTGACATTATGCTTCTAAAAGTGTTAAAAATGCATTATTGCATCAGTCAGACTTTATTCCACTAACATTACTGAACAAGTCTTTCACTATTTGCAAATGGCACCTGTCAACAAAAGTGCCTTGCCATTAACTAAATTAAGCAAACAGTCAGGGCAGTATTAACATATTAAAGCTGAGAAACCTTTATAAGCATGTGAAAGTAAATTTAGGGTGTGTTCTTAGACATATGTGAGGCAACCTCTGAAACTAACTAGTGACTAATCATGAAGTTCCACTATGACAAAAGCTGATTAGACTGATAAAGCAGTGCACGCAATACACACATGCAACAAAATGTGTTTTTCTCAAGCAGAGTATTTGCATTTTTTCATTGGTGCTTGCTAAAGCACTTTATTAGGGATGGCTGATGGTAAAACAGGCGATAAATACCCATTAAGTTAATTTGAAGAAGGGACCAGAGCCATATCTACATATCAGGTATTTAAAAAACTTGGGCCAAGAATCCACCAAGCAACTGCATGGCTAACATGTTAAAAATCACTCAAAACACCTTAGGATCATGGCAGTATTTTGCACGGGCAAGCACCTGTTTGATTTTCTTAAATGTAAAAATCTTGTTGCTAACATGATGTTGCTAACTAAACAAAGCCTTTCTTTAAAGAAGCGAAAGTGCTTCCAAAACGCATTAAACACATTCCGGCTTAGCAATTTTTACATTTATACAGCATGGTTATTGAGGGTGCATGATAACTTAACGTCTGTGTGTATTTGCAGGTAACAGCGCGGAGGCTTTGGAAGAATGTGTACGACGAGCTGGGTGGTAGTCCAGGCAGTACTAGCGCAGCCACCTGCACACGCAGACATTATGAAAGGTAAGCTTACTTGAAACCTTGAAACTTGAGCAATAGTAGCAATAGCCTTTGTAGCCATAGGTGTTTCTGTTTATGGACATGACAACTGCTTGACAGTATTTCATGTAAATAACCATGTATTGTATATAGAATATACATATCGAATGTAAAATATGCCTTTAAGGAAAATCTTCCCACTTTGCGGACATATTTGCAACCCCTCAGGGCAGTTATTTCAGGGCAGAAATCTCCAAAATATCTGATTAAGGTCACAATAAAACATACTAAAACATACAACTTTACATAAATTCTGTTTCTTAAGATGAAATTGCTATAAAACACTTTATGCAGGTCACTATAGCTACTGTGCAAGGCTGGCAAGTACATCATAACACTCTGTAGGGTTACACATAACTGTGTATTGCGTAATATTAGTCGTACTGGAACTACTTACATTAGCTATAACAGAGACTTGGGGGTGAGCTAAAAACTAAAAAAGTTTTTGTGGTGATATGGCTTTTATTTATTTGGATAGTGAAGCTGGAAATAATAGGACAAAGAGAGAAGTGTTGCAAGCGAGACCCAAACTCCTATTGCCCATATAAGCATGGTGCATTGATTACTAGGCCAGAGCTCCTACAGTAAAACTCTTTTTATGCAGGCTGGTGTTGCTCTTTGAGCGACAGCTGAGAGGAGAGAAGGACAAACCATTTCCACCCGCCAAACCTCGCAAACAATATAAGAGAAGTCCTGAAAACAGGGGGAATAAGCTAGAGAGCAAAAAGAAAAGGAAAATGGACAGGGATAATTGTGAGGTAAGAATGTGGAAACTTCCAAAAGCCTCTGTCAGATGTAAAATTGTCTGGCCAATATAATAAAAACAAGCCTCTTGAAAAAAATTATAGCCAATTAATTAAAATTGTTTAATGAAAGTAATAGAAGATGGTGGAGTGTGCGCATCAGGAGGCTCAGCATCTTACCAGATTTCAGAAAATAGTGAGAATTTACCTGGTATTTCTGTATATAAAATCACTATATTCTTGCATTTTATTAGCTCTGTACTTGTACTCTGCATAATGACAATAATGTTTAATCTAATATAGTAAAACTTTACATAAAAACATGAAACCTTGAATGGATTTTCTTTTATATGCACCATGAATAGGAGTTTGAAATTAATAAGTTTAAGTTGATTCATGGAAATTAGTTGAATATAGCATACTATTAAATGTCTGTCTTAACACACCCATATTTGCAAGTCATAAGGCAACATTGTGTCTAGTCTAACTAGTCTAATGACTCAGTTTTTATAACAAATTACTGATCCTATAAAAAGCACATCTGAATGTGGAATTGAATATAAGTCTACAAATGTGACTTATAAAATTTAAAAATGTGTCTATATTGCTTTTGTTAGGAGAAAGTAGGATCAGATCATCTCTGTGATAGAGGCATGTGTTCCCATCATAGTCAATGGTCAACATCCTCTGATCGTCCAGACGGTGACCAGTCATCAACAGCCTCCTGCTCTAGGGAGAACCCTCTTCTTCAGACTTCCACCCCATCTGAGGTTATCTCCCCCCTGGAGAAAAAGAAGCGATTAGCTCAGGCCAGTCTCATAGTGCCTGCATCTGGGAGTATAGACGATGGGACAGAACTAGAGAGACCCTCAGTTATTCAGCTTTCCCATTTCTCCCAGTCCCCTGCCCACCCATCTTCGACTTGTACTCGGCACTCTTACGATGGCTCCCCTCTCCCTGTCTCTTCTCCATCTTCCTCTTTTTCACGTAGCCCTTCTCCTTACTCAATTTCTTCTGAAGACTGTATAGCTGTGACAACTCAAAAATCCCCCATCAAAGACACTGAGAGCAGGACACTGTCCGAGAAGTCTACTGTCCCCACATCAGAGGCTTGTAGCACAGGAGTTTGCAAGCCTCTCAGCTGTTACCCCAACAGCAAAGAGCTAGCCAACTACCATCATCAACATTACCGGGAATTCCAGTCAGCTGGGCTAGCACATTCTGAAAGTTCCCAGAGGAGTCTTTTGTCGTGGAGTTTGAGTGGTAAATCCAGCACCAGAGTCACATCCCTCAGGTTACCCTCATATAACACCAAAGCCTGCTGGGTCCCCCATGCCTCAAGCTTCTCCAAAGTCCTACTACATGATCCATGCAGGTCTGTGTCCCTACAGCCTGCCTTTAATCTGCACATGCCTTACCACCAGCACCTCCTAAAGAGGCCCACCACTGATGAAGCCTACTTGAGAAAGATACCAGCAGCCTCCCCACCTTCTATTACGGACAAGAAGGAGAAGGCAAAGACAGTGTTGCCCAAGTCTTTGCCAACTCAGCAGTATCTTTTCCACCCCCACAACAGTCTGTTAATGCCTTACCTGCCAGCTTTAGAGAGACCTCAAGGAGACTTGACTAAACAGTTAAAAGTGCTACCATTACAGTCTGTCCTTCTTCCTACCCACCTAACAATCCCTCCAGCAACCCATTCTATGCATTGCCCTCCAGCAGGCACACTCTTTCCTGGTTCGTACGAGGCTGCTTTGCCTTCCTATCCTTACGCATTACCCTTCTGGCATCCATCTGCTGGGTACAGCATGGCAGGGCTACAGCCATACTGAAATAAATACTGTAAAACTGCTAGATCTTACTATCTAGACAAGAGGTTCTCATCTCTGGCCCTCGAGATCGACTTTCCTGTAGGAATTTCGCTCCAAGCATGATCAAACTCATCTACCTAACTTTCTAGTAATTCTGTTCAGGTGTATCTGATTAGAGTAGGAGTGAAACTGCAGGACAGTGGATCATAAGGGGCAGAGTTGCCCAGATTTAGACTTATGTAGTGCTCTCAGGGCTAAAGTTAATATGAATTAAAAAGACTTTATTTATTTTCTTAATTCATATACCTTGTCTTTCTTGTAATTGTAATAATTTACTTTAGTGTATAATTTGCTTTGCCTCTGAGATATCAACCAAAACCACAAAAGTTAATAGGGGAATGATTCAATCCTCCATAATTTACTTTTTTTGAATACCGCTGACTTAATCTGTAGATAAAATGAAATGCCCTAAACTGAGAATTATGCTAAATAAGTGAAGTAATATGGATTGTCACTTAATTTTGACAAGTTTGTTCATCCATGTGGGTACTGTGAAAAAATAGGTTTCTGTATTAGGCAAAAACAGTCTTTTTTAATTAGTACAAAATACAATGCTATACAATTTAGGGTCCAGAGAAGCTTGATTTTTTTATTGACTTTTAAATTGATGAATCCTTACCAGGCCTAGTATACTGAAAAGCTATATTCATGCAAAAAATTGAAAATTCTGCAAAATTCTGGAAAATTTTAAGCATTTTCAAAGCAACAATAATGTTAAAAAATATTCTGTAATGTACAGCTGTATACTGCATGTAAAAATGTTTTTGTATAAAATAAATTTAATGTGTCAAACTCAGGTCCTCCAGACACTACCAGTGATTTAACTGAATAGGCTCTAGCCCAGAAATGCACATGCGACGATGTAAAATATTGAAACTGCACATTTATTTTGATGGTTCAAACAAGGTCAACATTCAAATTTAAGACTTACAAAGTAAATTTAATGTTTTTGAGTCACACAATGGGGAATGTAATGTCTTTGTCTATATTTAAAAAACTTCAGTTGACATAATCTTGTTTGCCACAGTGTGCAAACTTTTGTTTTGCTGTAGTTATTAGTAATAACGTTTTATGTAACAGAACATAAAAAGTAGCTCTAACCACATGCTCTAACCACTGTAGCTCAGTGGTTAGAGCATTTTGTTAACAACGCCAAGGTCATGGGTTCGATCCCAGGGATTGCACACTCAATGTGTAGTATAATGCAATGTAAGTCGCTTTGGATAAAAGCGTCTGCCAAATGCCTAAATGTAAATGTAGAACAAACAACATATTTAGTTAATGATACAAATTTAAAATGTTCAAGCGATTGTAAGCAATCAGGCATGTAAACTATTCCTCTTACAAGAATAAAACCAATATTGACATTTAGGAAAGCATGTTCTGTGCTTTCCAGACATGTTCTGTTTAAGCTAAATATTATATTGCTACTGTGCTCTTGTAAGGAAGACCAAACTAGGTCCATATTTAGTGCAATTCATGTTTACATCCAAATAAGGAACAGCAAAGCAATAAGCTGTGCATAAGCCTGACATCTATGGTGTATAATAGTCAGCTGGAAGTGTTTTGGCCACTTATGCAGTGCAATGCAGATGTGATTTTAATGGGGTAACTTATGTCGACCAAGTCTGTATTAATCACCACAAGATGGGCAGCACTGAGCCTCACCCTGATGCAACCAAATCACTGTCGTAGTGTCTTCCTCACCTAGAAAAAAAACAATGAGGTCACGGTAGTTAATAGTCGTCTCCAAAGAAGACTATTCTTGGGGGCTGGCTCAGTTATTATGCATCACACTAATAACATAGCTTTAACGATTATGTTTATTGTTATATATTTGCTTCAGTTTGTTGTCGCAGATGATTTATGAGATTTGTGATGAGCCAGAGAATGCAGCAAAAACCTTTTTTGTCCTGGTGGCTACAAATGTATTAACAGGACCTAAGCTGTCATAGGTGCTTTAACACTTTCAGACATGTTTGATAACATTGGCACATAATCTTGTAATATGAACAATGAAGCAACAACGTCAAACTGTTCCAGCAGCCAAACATTGCTAATTTGTCTACCTTGTCTGCATTCTATTGCATTGTATGTGTGCTGCTATGACAACAACAAGACAGATGAGGAAGAAAAATTGAAAAAATGGTTCTAAGCACTGCAATGATTTTGGTAATCTGACAGCAGGTATAGCTTTTCTGTACTATAATTTAAAAACACAGCCAATTATCCTCTTGTTGTTGACTATGAGGGTCTTGTTTGGAGTCTGCATACTCCTTTGGTTTAAAAATGTTATATGGATCGTGTTGAAGTAAAGACAGTTTTGTTCAAAATTCAAAGTACACTCCTTATTTCACCAGAAGTCACACATACTCACAGTCCCCTTTTTGGTAGCCTGCAACACAATCTTCTCCAGTCTGGTGGCTTGGGCATTATTTGACAGAATACACAAGGACAAGGTAAAAATTTTACAAGGCAGCACTATTTTAAAATTCCTCAATATTGTACTTTTACTTTCCTTACCGTTTACAGTCAATTAAACTGTTTTAAATGTGTTCAGCCATATGTGTGCAATTTTTGTCTGCCATAAACTTTATACTTTTTAAGAAACATGTAATTAATCAAACAGGTAAATTAAATTCTATTTTAAACATCTATTTTCAAAATAGTGAAGGTGACATATTTGTCAAGTACCCATACCCATAGTAGTGGGCAGAAATGGGCACAACTGGGAAAAATGGGCCTTGCACAAGGGCACCAGTTATTTCCTGCTGGGACTGGGATTCAAACCTGCAATCTTTGGGTTACAAGTCCATCTCTCTCTATTTATTAGGCTATGACTGCCCATAACCAACTAACCAACATGACATGCCTGAAATATTTGCATAATGAATAGCACAATGAATTTTTGCATCTCACTAAGCTTTTGCAAAATGAACGATGTAGTAAGAAGAAATTTGTAAAATGTTACTCATTTATAACACCGATATTCTACACTAAACCTAAAAAAAATCATGAACAATATATTATTGGAAGGCTTTAAGAATGTATTTTTTCATATTTCACCATTTTTCAAAAAGAATGAAGTGACAATGAAATGTCACCAGCCCGAGTTGGGCCCCTTTTGATATTACAAGGAAATCACTAATAGTAACCAGTGCTAAACCTTAGAAAATCATGAGAAACTATATACCACTGGTATGGTCTAAGATTGTAAAATACATATTTTACTAGTGTTTTATTATATAAATCATGTAGGGACAGTGATTAATTTAGGACAAGAGTGTGCATAAAAAAACCTATACCTGCAATTCTACAGCCAGCAGCACCCATATATTTAACAATTAATTTCTAATGTAATCATGACGTTGGAAAGGTTTTATACTCTAGAATACACATTTGATAAATTATGTAGGAACAGTAATTGATTAATTTGTGCCAAGAGTGTGGCCACCATTAAAGCATGGCTGTCCTCTAGTGAACTGTTATAGTACAGCAGCTAAAAGTTTCACAGAAAAACTCAGTTTTGTTATAACAATCTTAAATTTGATAAACAACTTGGTGACACTTGTGGCTTTAATATTCTACCGATTTTTCAAATAATACCATGCAGTATGAACATAAATATAGCTGTATATAGCAACAAAAAGGATGCACTATTTGGATTTGTGTCGTGTGTTTGTACCTGGGCACCGTACATAATATCCTCTTATAATTTATTTTGAAGCCTATTGGGCAAACGTGCGCGACTTTAACTTGCTCGAACGCAGCTCGAATTCGATGCGATGAGAACGTTTTTTTTAGCACAGAAGCCTGTTTAAGTCCAGTAATTAGCCGTGTTTGATCTAGACACTATTACGCTTTATTCTTATTTGGACAAACTGTTACAGTGGACTCATAGCCTTTGATTAGAACAAGACATATTTTGAGATCAGGTTAGATTATTACAGTGTATCGCGATGGCAGATGTGTTGTCAGATATTAGTGATCTTAGTGGAGGAGAAGAGAGCCAGGAAGATGTGACGACCCCAGCGGAGCTGATAACCAAACTGGACGAGGTAATAAACCTTCACTGTGTATTAATGACATACCGTACAACATTCAGAACAATATGATGATACATTTGTCTTCCTACAAGAAAGTGGAGATTAAAGATACAGAAATAGAAATGCGTTAAGAGGAAATGTATACACTGCCGTTCCCATATTTTGTAATAAGAAAACTGTAAACTGTCACCTATGTTGCAGCTCTGCACACCTTGACTCACCACAGTTCTCGTCTTTTAAAAACGTTACATTGTTTACATTGAAATTATTTTCATTACTAAATTATTTTGAAGTAATAAAGGTTTTTACGATCATGAACTGGTAGTGTATGATGTGTATTTTGGATCAATTGTAACAGTAGTGAATGAAGTGGTGCACGCCTTTAAATTTGGAATATATGTTGATAAATTAGTTGTACTGTAATGTGAGATAGTAGAAATGAACATTCGGTTTATTTTAATGTGTCAATCCTCAAAAGGAGAACTGTCTTTTTCTGTGTTAGGCTTGGCTTAATGAGAAGTTTGCTCCAGAACTGCTAGAGTACAAGTCTGAGCTGGTGGAGTGTGTGATAGTAATCCAAATGACTCCAGTGGGTCAACATATGTCTTCTGAAGTGAATTTATACATCTGTGAGAGAAAATATCAATATTTTAAGTGTATTTAGTGATGTCACATATCCATGTTAACAATCAGACAAACAGATCACTGCTCTAAATTCAAATATGGCGGCACATCGGTATTATCAAATCTCATTGATTCTAGTGTGCTGTGACAAAACATAAATATAACAACTAGTAACGAGATACTGTTTAGATAGTTTACAGTGTTCTCCTGTAAGGAGTTTGGCCAAATTGGGAAGAAATCACTTTCCCGGACTCTCTCTTTCACTCTGCCCGGTTGGTGGAATGAACTCCATATCTCCATCAGAATGGCTGAGTCATTAGCCATTTTCAAGAAACAACTAAAAACTCATCTTTTTCGTCTTCCCTTCCTTGACTAATTTACTTACAAACCCCTACTTCTACTTCTAAAAAAAAAAACCCTGAAAGAAAAAAATACCTGAGACCTGTCTATACCTATGCACTTATTCACTGTTGCCTCTTATTGTAATTGAAATTGCTTCCTTGTCCTCATTTGTAAGTCGCTTTTTTTCACCAAAAATCACCAAAAGCGTTGGATGCAGTGTTGTAAAGCATGTTGTCACTGGACTCTAGAGCAGTGGAGACACGTTCTCTGGAGTGACGAATCACGCTTCTTCATCTGGCAATCTGATAGATGAGTCTGGGTTTGGCGGTTGCCAGGAGAACGGTACTTGTCTGAATGCATTGTGCCAACTGTGAAGTTTGGTGGAGGGGGGATTATGGTGTAGGGTTGTTGTTTTTTCAGGAGCTGGGCTTGGCCCCTTAGTTCCAGTGAAAGGAACTCTGAATGCTTCAGCATACCAAGAGATTTAGGACAATTCCATGCTCCCAACTTTGTGGGAACAGTTTGGGGATGGCCCCTTCCTGTTCCAACATGACTGCGCACCAGTGCACAAAGCAAGGTCCATAAAGACATGGATGAGCAAGGTTGGTGTGGAAGAACTTGACTGGCCTGCACAAAGTCCTGACCTCAACCCGATAAAACACCTTTGGGATGAATTAGAGCGGAGACTGCGAGCCAGGCCTCCTCGTCCAACATCAGTGTCTGACCTCACAAATGCACTTCTGGAAGAATGGTCAAAAATTCCCATAAACACTTCTAAGCCTTCCCAGAAGAGTTGAAGCTGTTATAGCTGCAAAGGGTGGGCCGACGTCATATTAAATCCTATGGATTAACAATGGAATGTCACTTAAGTTGTCACTTAATATGTGTCTAAAGGCAGATGAGCTAATACTTTTGGCAATATAGTGTATTTAAGTTCCTGTGGTAAAAATATTTATACAGACACAAAAGCCATTTATAACCCAAATAAATTAATACAATTATTTATGAGCATATATAGAGTACACAATTGATCCTAATGCTCTATAATTATATGAACAGATCCTTCATATAAGATATTCATGAGAATGATCCTTGTAAATGATGTATCTATGATTGACTAGGTGGTATATGACTTAGCACAGGAGTCACATTTACTATCTTTATTATACTGTCATTTCGGAGCTTGAAAGTGTAAATGCATTGACATTCTACAAAATATCTATTGCAACAGGTTTGGTATGGAATTGCATAAAGGTAATTAAAGGATGACAGAATTTTCACTTTTGGGTGAGGTATTCTTTCATAATCTGATTTATGTGACTTATGGCTTGGCTTCATAAGAAAACCATGGCTCCAACAAGACTACCAGAACCATGGCCTCATTTGGTCTAACAGAGAAATATTATTCACATGGTTCCCATGTTTTATAATCTCTTTTTGTGCAAGAACCTTGCCACATTTTCAAATCAAGGTTACCACTATTCTCTTTTATATGAAACAATTAGTCTCAAGAGAACTTGTGATGAAGGAACATAATTCACAGACGACACCCAGTGAGGTTCTTATTGTAAGACATGGTCCATATATTTGGTTTCATTTTCAGTAAATACCTCTGGGCTTTCAATTACAGTTCAGCAAACCACACTGATATTGCACATCTTACAGCTTGGGTCTTTTTTTAGCAATAGCAGTGGAGAGGCTCATGAGCTGGTGACCACTGATCTGAGCCAAACTGTAATGGAGTGACCACTCCTCCCCAGGAGTGTATGTCAAGAAGGAATTGGCTGTGAGGTCCAGCAATGGGAGGCGGCTTATGCAAAAGCAATCCCCCTCTGATCCAGCAGGGGTGAGCCCCAGCACTACATAATGATATGCAGTGTACATGCAGTAGAAGAATAGAGGTTCATACTCGGGTTGAGGAGACATTCAGTAGAAATCTGAAAGCGCAAAGGGCCGTATGGGGAGTCTTTTGGAGGGAGGCTGGTGTCGAATTCTGTGTTGCAGCTGAGAAAGATGCCATGCAGCTTGCTGTTGATAGGGGAGCCGTGACTTCCACTGTTGTTTTTATAAGAAGGGTGCATTGCACCCTCACACTAAGACCTGGGATATTGAATAAATAATTAATAGCCCAGCATTTTAACCCGTTAAGCTACCCACTTAAAAAAAACATGTAAAAACCATGACCCACAGACACATTATGGTATCTTCTGAAAGAAAACACTTGAAACGTTATTGTCAAAAGTTTTGTTTCTTACATCTTCACATATTTTATGTCTCTGAGCAACCCAGACAAAAAGTTGTCTTGAAGCCACAAGTCTAACAAAGTTTTTTATTTAAGGATATCACAAAAAATGAGGTTCCTGTAAGATTTTGTCTCTAGCATGGCACTTTTAAAAATTTACTTCCATAGCATGGCATATCCAAAAATTTTCATTGGGATCCTCCAAAATGTCACTTTGTTTTGTTTGAAAGAAACAACTATTTAAAAAGGAGATCTCAAGCGATCATTCAAAAGTATTCACACTAATTGTTAAATGATCACAGAAATCATAACTGATGGCCAGTGACCTGCCTATATAGCTAAGAATCAGTTTAAATGGCCGCAGTAATGGGCAATAGACACATCATGCAAATAGAAATCTGCCCCAAACAATCTGCTTTTGCTCTCCTTATTTACATAAATAGTTGAATAAATGGCCGCAGTAATGGGCAATAGTGTTACGGTGGAGGCTCCAGCTCCCTCTTCACCACACCACCAAAGGGAACCTTCACCGGAATACTAGCAGTATCCAGTACGGACTACAGATCCCAACATGCACTTACACCGAAGCTGATTACTTCCTGTTTCCTCACCTGATCATCATTACCACTCTCCATATAAACCAGACTCATTCTCTTTATCTTTGCGAAGTCTTGTTTGCCTAGTGTTGCATTTCTGAGCGTTTATTCCCATCGCTATTCTGAACGTTTTTGTGTATGACCTGGATTGTTTTGGATTACTGATTCTTTGCTAGTTTGGATTGTTTATTGATTACTCGGATTGTTTGCTGTCTGCCTTGACCCATTGCCTGTATTACCAATCATGATTGTTGCCCGTCTGGACCCTGTTATTAATGTTGCTCCAGATGTATCCGAACCCCTCAAACTCTTCTATACAAATAGACACATCATACAAACAGAAATCTGCCCCAAATCTGCCTTTGTCCTCCTTATTTACATAAATAGTTTATATGAATATCTACATTTTGTAGTCACATCAATAATGTTTTACTAAAAGTGAAGGTGATTGATCACAACTTTAGACTATATACGGTAGCATTACAGCTAAGCTAGAAGGTGCACCAACTCACTGCAAAATAAAGTTGTGAAGACTGAACTTATCACCTGCTTGTGAAATATGAATCATGTTTGTGTGGGCTCATTTTACATAGACTGAGATTTCATACAGTTTATTTCATACAGCCATATTGCATTGTATACTTTAATGGTAAACAACATTTATTTTCAATATATCAATATTTCTCAGACTTAATGAATGTTATGAATCTACATGTTGCACAGATTATTGCATTAATGTTGCTAGAGCATTTATTTCATGAGGCAGTGCTCAGATATTAAAGCTAAACCCTTTGACCTTTGTAATGCTATATAGTATATGAAGTTTAATACCATTCTTGGACAACAGAATACATAGTAAGTGTAAAAGTTGGTAAACTAAAGCAAGTCTGGCCTGCTTGCATGGATCTGTCGGCTTAACAGGTTAAACAGCCAAAACTAACCTGACATAGATAAAATGGCCATAACCTATTTTACTTGTAATGAAATATATTTCCAAATAAAATAGGCTAGTCAGGAAAACAAATGTAGGGCAAGACTTGACTGAACCCATTGGGAATTGACTGGATTGTGAAAAGTAGGCATTCCATACACGAATGAAGAATCAGAATGTGTGCTTGCAGTGGATTGTAAAAGACTCAGGTGACTTTTTCACCTGAATGTAAAGGTCAAAAGGTCAAATAATTCTCAATATATCCTAACAGAGAATCTATGAAGATCTTGATATATTCCAATAATAATGCCATATCTTCAAAGATTACACAATGACATTTGGGGTCTAGAAGGCAGTAGAGATAATGAGGATGATGGATGACACTAACCTCACATAATGAAAGTATTCAGGATACTGATTGCGATAGAACACAGAGAACCTGAGAAGTCTCCCAGCAGCTGCCTAAGCTTTGTCCAAGAGCTGCTGGAGATGTTCTGTGTCATAATCTGCAGGATAGACCCACTGTAAATCACTTCACTATATGGGTGCTTTCTCAGATTAAGAAACATTTATTAAGTAACATGACATTTTAAACAAAAAAAGGTGTCAGGTTTGTACATGAACATCTTTCATTTAAAGTGAACATGAAATCAGTGGTGGAGGTAACGAATTACAACTACTCACGTTACTGTAATTAAGTACATTTTTGGGGTATTTGTACTTTCATGAGTATAATTTTAAGTCTGGAATTTTACTTGTACTTGAGTACAAATTAAGACAAGTAATTTACTTCGTTAGTTTTAAAATCACAATTCGTTACGGAGTAATGTCATTTGAATTAATGTTTCAACCACTGACCGGCATTTCAGTAGCCAATAAAAATATCTCATCTTAACGGACCAATGAAAAGCCTGGTACGTTATTTGAAACAAAAAACAAAACTGCAGATTTACGTGGGCAGACCGTCATCGTACGGTCAAGAAGTTATTGATTGACACGTGGAGATTCAAGACAGCAATAATGAATCTGAAGAATGCAGAAATGACGAAGAATTAGCCGAGGATGAGTGCCTATGGCCACACCTGGAGGAGCTGTTCACCTATAGAGGGAGGAAACGGGACAGTGTGCTGATGAAGCGTAAACAAAGTCTGCCATCTGCTGTGATTTCGGTTTACAAGACTTCAGACTATAATCTGAAAAAACACATTATGGTAAGAAGATTTATAACTCTATGTGTGTGATATTTTATTTATTTATTAATATGTTTAGGCACTAGGCAGTGTTGTTGGTTGAAACTGTGGTTTCTGATGGTTCGGTTCGCACGATTAGGAAAGTTTCTCCATAATTTGCAAGTGATTTTAATCCCCTCAAGTCGGCAAAGGCGTGTTTTGCTGCATTTTTTTTCTAATTAAATCGTCTTTTGATCATACAGATAAGAGAAAGGCATAATTTAAAACTGTAAAGGGTCTATTTTTATTTGTGTATATTTCTGTAGTCTTTATACTCACAATAGCAAAAACTGTTTTTGTAAAATAATTGCGACCCACTATTGATAAGATAATCATCACTAGAACATGTAAATCCATCATCATTGTAATACAGATTCTGTTCTAATGTTCTAATATCTTAAATATATATTAGTAAGGCATACTGGTTTTTCCTTATTGTAAGTGTTATGTAATGAATGGACAAAATAAATAGAGTGATTAACCTATATTTAATTTGTATAATTCAAAAAATACAAAAGTGTTTTTATTATAAAACACATAATGGTAAGAAGACTCACAACTTCATTTCTGTGTCATTGTTTTATTTATTTTTATTTTTTGTTTGAGGGTGTTGTTCGGTGATTCGTATATAAACCACACCTGACAGTTCAGTTAATGCTGTTTACAAAGTTTTAAAAGTGTTTATAGTATCTTTAAATGTGTTTTGTAAAATGTGTTTTA
>JAZGTJ010000801.1:0-78300 GCA_036877575.1 Botia almorhae | reverse complement strand
ACAAACCTTTACAGCTTTGCTAGCGAGGTTGCTGGCGTGGAGGACCTGGGAACTACAGGACGTGGTAATGACATGCAGATCGGTACCTACGTGGAAAAGATGTTCATGTCTGAATTATCTGGTAATGTGATTGACTTGTGTCCTGTTGGGGCTCTGACGTCCAAACCCTACGCCTTCACTTCACGACCCTGGGAGACCAGGTACAGAGAGTACTGAGAGATTAGTGCTGACCGCACCATGACTTGCTGCCATTGTTATTCTGTTGACAAACATGCTTTGCCCGTGTGTCTGCAGGAAGACAGAGTCCATTGATGTACTGGATGCCGTAGGCTCCAATATCGTGGTGAGCACCAGGGGTGGCGAGGTCATGAGAATTCTACCTCGTCTCAATGAGGATGTTAATGAGGAATGGATATCAGACAAAACCAGGTAGGAATAGCAAGAAAATATTCATGGTACATTTACAAATACTGCAACATTGTAATTGAATTATAACAATAAAATACTGTTGAAATGTCATATAAACTCCCATATAAAGTCCCCTGAAATTGTACTGGTCCAATTTTTGATCATTGGTACGATTATTTGTACAGTAAAAAAAAGTTTCTGTGTTGTACCAGTTGCATGAGTCATCTAGTGAACTTTATCAGCTGATGTCCTTCTTTTAAAAAAACAATGATTATGCATTGTGTCATGTATACTCGGATAGACTGTAGCTTAACTATAAGTGTGCATGTAAATGTACTGATATTTGATCTCTTTCTCTCTCTTTGTAAGGTTTGCATATGATGGGTTAAAGAGGCAGCGTCTTACCCAGCCCATGGTGAAGAATGCCAGTGGGCAGCTGGTACACACTAGCTGGGAAGATGCTCTCACACGCGTGGCTGGAGCAGTGAGTACCTGCATACTAGAATATTATGAATTGAATGTGTGTGTGTTCAGTGTGAAAACATCTGCTGGTTTGTCATCTTCACACAATAGATTTCAATGGTTGAGACTTGTGTTTGCAGCTCCAGGGAGTTCAGGGTTCTGAGGTTGGAGCCATTGCAGGAGGGATGGTAGATGCTGAGGCATTGGTGGCTTTGAAAGACCTGCTGAACAGACTGGACAGTGAGACCCTCTGCACGGAGGAGACCTTCCCAACGGCTGGTGCCGGGTAAGTCTTGAGAGACTGAATTTAGAATGGTTAGATGTTCTTAAGTTTGGCTGAGCAGTTGTTGGGTGGCTCGCTAATGTATTAGATTGCAGCTATTACAAAATAAGTTTATTAAAGGTGGAAGTGTGGGATATTTCTTTTGGGCTGATATTGACGCGCCATCCTTCTAGATTCTTTACCTAAGATATTGTCTGTGTGACTAAACCGTATATCTTGGAACCAATGGCCTTTAAATAAAAAGACAGATACTTTTGGGACCTCCTGCTGGAGACCTTACAATGGACCATCCTGGGTATCGATCATTTGATTGTATGGGCCATTTGGTTCACATCTTTACAGATGAAAATGTTGATTATATCTGGGGTACAATGTCACAGTAACCTGACTACAGTCAGTACACCCAGTCTTTCAGAATGAAACAGTTAGGCATAATATGATCTAATAATCTGATCAGGCATAATATATATTTTCATTAAAACTGTCTATGAATGTCACAAAATACAGTTAAAGGTGCAGTAAGCGAATTCTGATAAACACTGTTTATAATTGAAATTGATACCCAAACTTCTTCTTTTTTATTGTGTCACCCTCAAAGTAACAAACATACATGTAACAGACAACAGCTAACAGCTGGTGCATGTTGTGGTGATCCGTCTGTTTACTATTCAGAAACATCTGGGTTTCTTAAAAATTGCTTACTGCACCTTTGTAGACTTGTGTTAAAATGGGCTTGTAAGTAACAACCTACCATAAACACTGTAGCAACAAACATTTAAAACCACTCAGAACTTACCTTACCTTGAAAACAAACCACAATACCCTAGAATTGTGACAGCTGCCCTAATACTATTAAGAGTTTAAACCAATTTTGTTTCTCTGGCTCCTTAGAACCGACCTGCGCTCCAATTACCTCCTAAACAGCCGTATTACCGGCATCGAGGAGAGCGACCTTCTGCTTTTAGTTGGAACAAACCCACGTTACGAGGCACCTCTCTTCAATGCACGCGTCCGCAAGAGGTAGAAGTACTTCACACTCTCAGTTGGTGGTGACTATTTCACAAGATGTATTTTATTCCTCATACCACTGCTTGCTTTTCAACATTCCTTCAGTTGGTTGCATAATGAGCTGCAGGTGGCTTTGGTGGGTCATAATGTGGACCTGAGCTACTCCTACAACCATCTAGGTGAATCCACACAAGTGTTGCAGGAGATCGCTTCTGGAACGCACCCTTTCCACAAGGTAACAGTACATGGGAATGGAGCTCTTCAGTTTTGACTGATGTCAGAAAGTTTCCTCAAACACAGAGATGGCAGTTCCTCTTGAATTTGAATGAATTAAGACCATGTTTTGTTTTTATATTACAGGTGCTGGCCCAGGCCAAGAAGCCTATTGTGGTAGTGGGCAGTTCTGCTCTCCAGAGGGCAGATGGGGCAGCCATATTTAAGGCTGTGTCCACTATTGCTCAGAGTGCTCAAGTCAGCAGTGGTGTAGGGGAGGGATGGAAGGTTCTCAATGTGCTACACAGGTTAGCTGGTTTTCTCTGTATAAAGTCAGCTACTGCTAAAAGTGTACTCTGTTTGACCATACTTATGAACACAAGGGGGCGACACATTGGCTCTACAATTGCAGGTATACTCTGCAGGGTCTTGTACTGTTTCAAACTAAAAATCAGGTTGTGCGCATACAGTATGCACATACTCTGCTGATAATGAAATGTATACACTTTACATGTAAACAAATTAAAAGTACGCATGTTCATGACCTCAGAGTGGCCAGTCAGGTGGCAGCATTGGATTTGGGTTATAAGCCTGGTGTCGATGCCATCCGTAAAAACCCTCCAAAAGTCCTGTTTCTCCTGGGAGCCGATGCTGGTTGCATCACCAGGGCAGACCTTCCCAAAAACAGCTTTATCATTTACCAGGGTCAGTGAACGGACTCGCATATCGTGTCTTCTGTATTACAAAGAAAATATAAGTGGCCTGTGTCCAATTGTATATTTTTGGGGGCCAATCCAGGTCACCATGGAGATGTAGGTGCACCCATGGCTGATGTCATCCTGCCTGGCGCGGCTTACACAGAGAAGTATGGCACGTATGTCAACACAGAGGGCCGTGCCCAGCAGACCAGGGTTGCGGTCACCGCTCCAGGCATGGCACGCGAGGACTGGAAGATTTTGCGTGCCATCTCTGAGGTACGTGTACTGAAACCTCCATTTTCACCCATATCACAATTGTATGTGTAAATTGTGTTGTAGTGTAGACATTTGCTGAGCTCTGTTATGAAGTACAGAATGCTCAACACATTTGTGTCTGCTTAGCTGGCTGGTGTCACTCTGCCCTATGACACACTGGAGGAGGTGAGGGGAAGGCTGGAGGAGGTCTCTCCTAACCTTGTGAGATATGATGATGTAGAGCAAGCGAATTATTTCAAACAGGCTCACGAGCTTTCTAAGGTTGGTGCACATTTCCCCCTATATTAATGCAGTGTAGTTTCACGCCTTCATTAAAACAGTTCAGTGATTATGTTCCGCTCTCCTTAGGCTGTGAATCAATCATTGCTCGCAGCTCCTCTTGTACCTCCTCAGCTTACGGTGAAAGATTTTTACATGACAGGTACGGTGTATCTTTCTCAGCTAGTAGTGCAATTCCATCCAATGTTGGTTTTGTAAGTTCTTGCGAATATATAGAGCTTTAACCATTTGTACATGGTCCGTTTGACCTGTTCTTTACTGTTGTCTTCTGTCTGCCACTATAGACCCTATCAGCAGAGCCTCTCAGACAATGGCCAAGTGTGTAAAGGCTGTGACAGAGGGAGCAGCAGCCGTCGATGAGCCCTCCATTTGTTAAAACTCTTGTCAAGCACACCAGTCTGTCCATAGTAATGCACACACATGCATTAGTCACGTCCACAACCATAGACCTGGATTCAGCATATTATACTGTTTGTCTTTCATTTCTTAGACTTTGAGAGCAGTGAAATTAATATGGCTGCTATTTAAATATGCTTTGAAGGGTGTTGTAAAGAGTTTATTCCCATGCTTAGTCTGAAGGACGTCTGCTTTGTTTGGAAAGCTCTTATGATGAATAAAAAATGTATTATATCAATATACTATTGTCACTTTTCACATCTATGGTTCAAATGATTTAAAACCCCATGTTCTGTTTTGGTTCGTTAAAAAATCGTAATGGTAGTGGAAGGGAAAGCTATTGTAAACATGTTACTAGTTATGTTTGATTTATCGCCACATAAAACTTGCTTTAAAACATTAACATATTTAATTTGTCTTAAATTTTAAATGTGTTCTGCTTATCGAGGACAATTAATTTTCTTCAATGTTCAAAATTATTCATTCTGTATATATCTACAGCTTTAACTTGAAAAGTTTACATTAAATAATGCAATTATGAAGTTTACTTTATATCAAATGGATAAAACACTTTTTGTATACTTATGTATACTCTGCTCAACTGTGTAGTATAGAACCCTGCTGACATCACCGAAGGGGATTGGTGGGGGCAACCCAAAGACACTTCGAGATCTGTTCACCAACTAACACCTGCTTCCCTGCATACTTTAGTTTATTATACTCTGTTGTCTTGATGACATTAACTGAAAGCATTAAAGGGGAAATATGGTTGGCCGGCGTTTACTTTTCGCACGTGTAGTTTTAACTACTGTGAATTTGAAGTTGGTGATGTCATTCCAGGCATGGATGAGACGCTTGAAAAGAGACTGTAGGAAAATACTTTTTGGGGAGATCCCTTACCACTTCAAACCAATAAACCGCCGTTTAAATACAGATTCACATTAGTCTGCACGCTTCTGACGCTTAACTGTTCCCTCTAAATCTTGTGTTTGCAAGGTCTGTCATCTCTCTGAAAGCCGACAATGAACATACAAAGTTGAATTCCAAAATGGTTGCAGAGGTTGTTGTTGCTCTGTCGGCTGTTGTCATGTCCCCCCAGTGCCTGTAGTTGTGCTGTAAGAAGCCTCGCATCCGATGACAAAACCAACACCCCTTCTCCTTGTGCACGGCTAGTTTTATTTTAATAACAGACAATTGTGTGACATTAGGATTCGTGTAAAATTATATGCATGCGTTAAAACACAAATTCCGCTAGCGTGAAGTGGAAAACCGGAGGCGGAATATCCCCGTTGAGAGCGATAGCCGTCGACCGTATGAAAAGATTAGCCTAGCTTGTTTAGCATAGGCCGCGACGTCCGTAGGTTGCGCTGCTACCGGGAAGCACCGGACTCAAGCAAGGCGGAAGCCGCTTATCGCGCAGGCAAGACGGGCGTCACGTTACCCGACTTGGGGGGATTCAGCAAGTTTCACAGGCCAACGGTAACCACGAATTGCGCAGAAATAAAGGACTATTTCACACCAGATGTGCACCTGATATTAGTTTTTTCTTGTATTGTTTTTCCATATAAACGCACGAAACTATTTTTTTAGGTATAAATTAAACAATTTCAAACGTCTCTGGTCGTCGACAACACGCAATTTCGTTTGACACATTTTTTGCTTAATAATAAATCATGATGGTCTCGCACTTCAGTAAATGTTTATTTAAAAGTAGCAAAATACGTTCGCAGTATTTGTAACGCAACAAAGCAGTTTGTCCTTTGATGTCGCAGCTGCTTTTTAAAACGTATTTTTCGCTTCCAAAGAATGAAATTGTTACTACAGACGCTACACCCAACTTGCTCAATCCTTGCCTCAAAAGTAACTGATAGTTCTGCCCAAGTACATGATAGAGTAGTAGGCGGGTTGTCCACCGTCCCCTTGCGTTTTCAAAGTTGCTTTGCATGTCAAACGTATTGTACTCCGCTCAAGCGCTTTTACGAGCCATTTGTTTATGATTTAGTGCTTCACCTGCTAAAAGCTTTGCTTACAACAGCTGTTTTCTCGAGTGTCATTGATTGCTTAAAAACGGAGGCTACTTTTCTCACTGCCTGTCACTTTAATATTTAATAGTCGGTGCTGTTTATGCTGTGCAGCCCACACAATTCATGCTTTTACTAAGTGCTCTGAAATGAGGAGTTCAGTTGGTTAGATGTTGGACGTTGCTATAACAATTATTAAAAGCTGCTTTAAATTAGCTCTCACTTGACTTGAGGATGAACAGGCATGTCATTATAAAGTTATAAAGTTTTATTATAGCTATTTGGATGTTTCTGCATTATGTATAAATATACATCCTGGTGAGCACTAGAGACTCAAAAGGAAAAGCCCAGTAATAATAGAAGAGTGGCAAGCATTGATTTTATTGCCCTTTAAATGTCAATTATCATACCGTCTTTCTGAAAACTGTACTGGCCAGATAAGAGACCTGGACTTGTTTGTAATTGAGAATGGTGAAATGAATAAAGGACAGTGCATATTCCATATAAACATAGAACTTGTATTTTTAGTTTTTCTTTGACAGTAGGAGAACATTCCTGTTTATGTAAATGTTTAAGTTTATAAATGTATATGTTTTATATAATGTATGCCTTTTGACCACACTCCAAACAAATCTAAAAATATGACCTTATATCTTTGGATATTAATATTAATTGAGCATTTCTGTTTATCAGCTGATGTTCCAGAGTGTTCCAGTCCTGGGATGTATGAAGGCAAACACATCCACTACTCGGAGGTGGACCACAAGCCTCTGTGTTCATATAGTCCAAAGCTTTGCAAGCAACGCAGGCTCAATGGTTACGCTTTCTGTATCCGCCATGTGCTGGAGGACAGGAGTGCCCCCTTTAGGCAGTGTGAATATGTAGCCAAGTACAATAGCCAGCGCTGCACCAACCCGATTCCCAAGGCTCATGACCGCACGTAAGTCTGCATAAGTGTCTAAAGAAAGCGACGTGTGCACTTTGTTTAAAGAAGCAATTAAAGAATACTTCAGTTACTTGTGTGTGGAAACCCACCTTACTCTACCTGTGTGTTGTTTAGGTATTGTAACAGTCACCTCCAGGTTATGGGTGTCCTTCCCAAGAAGGAAAGAAAGAAGAAACAAGATGCCATAGAGTCTTTGGCCCTCAACATCACTGTTCCATCACTGGCTCTGAAGACTCACAACAGGCTTGAGCATCTGTCCTCACCACCTTCCCTGGCATGTCTACTCCCCTCAGATCCATTTGCCCTTTACAAGCAAGAAAAAATGTTAAAAGTAAGTGGTGCTCTCTTGAAGAAACCCCAAGAACCCCAAGCTGTGAGTCATAAGCAGAAACAGCATGATCCCTGTGGGGAACCGGCCTTCCAGAAACATCCAAGATTGTCCTCTCTTTCCTCTGCCCATGCAAGTCTTCAGACTGGAAGAACCACCAAAATACCTTTAATACCCTCCTCCCCTCGAAAACCAACCCTACAAACCCCCACTCTCCAGGCAGGTTCCTTATTCAAATCGTCATCACCACATCAGGCCAACCATCAAGGCTCCAAAGAAACAGCTTCAGTTGATCACAAAATTAATCTGAACCATAATCATGCCTTTGACAAGAAGGTTGGCCCAAGAGCTTCTGGGATGTCACCAAGCCCTGATGACATACATAGACATTTAACAACCAAAAATTCAGTTGCCATAAAACAAGAAGCTTCATGTTTGCGGGAGTTCCATAGATTGATGGACCAGCACAAGCGGGAAAACAGAGACCTGAACTCCCATTTAGGTTAGTAATTGTGACCCGAGTTTAATGTTTAAGCCTAACTTTAGCTTTAGTTTCTACCACAAACACATACTTTTCGTTCTAGGGCTTGACTGGTCAGAGGACAGTGAAGAAGAAGATGGAGACTTGGGAAAACTAGTGTCATATCAGTGCCAGAGACTACAAGAGAAACACTTTGGGAACAGGTACAATTATCCATTCACCACTATTTTAATGCCAATGGCATGATCCACATTATTTTCATCGCAATACTTGATCTGATTGATCAATAATGTCCTTTTGAGGTTAAATACATCTCTGTAAGGACCTCTAAACTGTATTATTGTCCCCAAGCAACTAATTATGTAGCTGTGCCCACTGTAGTTTCATGTCTTTTACCACTAAAGTCTGTTTCTTTACAAATAGTTGAAATAATACAATTTTGCATTTCAAATCAATATTTAGTTCCTATTTATTTAACAAGTAGCCATGTAGTAAGTGGGATAATGTCTAGTCAACCAGTTATTTTTGTAAAATAATGCCAAACCATAACAAAGGTAATTTAATTATTATATTTCTTAAAGGTACAATAACTAAAACCTGCATATCTATCAAATATTTTAGTAAAAACAACCTTTACTAACATTATACTTGGAATTAAGGGAAAAAAAGAAAATTATGCTACAAATTTATGCTATACGATCCCCCTTTAATGATCAATGAAAGTAATATTTGGAGAAATATTAATATTTCCTCTGTCTCACAGTGGCAGCAGTTCCCGTGCTGAGCGTCTGACAGGCTTCTGCTCATACCTGAGACAAAAACACAGACACCTTTGCAGGGAGCAGAGATGCTTTAGGAGGGAGAGAAAATCCCAACATGCCCTCCGTAAAGCCCTGCTGCGGGCAGCAGGAGAGGAACCTCATCCCACTGCGCAGCTTATTCAGGAACACCATAAAGAGACCTCCAAACCCTCCAGGTAAAAACACACGCACACATAAGCAGACTTGACATTGCATTAAGTACTGAGTGAGCTTTGATTCGACCAGTGCTTCTCCTGCAGGTTACATGTGAATATATGTGATTTGATTTTACAGCACTGCAGTACCATTGGCTGGAGTGGCAGACTCAGGTTTGTGTTTGGCTGTCGTAAAAGGTGAACAGTGCGTAAACACAGCCTTACCGTTTTCCAGACACTGCTTTCAACGTATCCTCTTAAAGTTGCTTATGTTTGGATTTTTTTGAGAAACTTTATGCACAACACAAAAGCTGCATTTCAACATATGGTCTCCTGTGACCTACAGTATCCCATCTGTTTGGGTGATTGACCGTTTAAGTTTTACGACTGTCTTCATTCCCCCGTGTTTAGTCCTCAACTGAACTCTGTAGATATCCTTCAGAATGGATCTCAGCAGCTGTTCTCAAGCTGTACCGCTCGTTTCGCAGATGGAGCTCAGTGTTCCATCCCCGTCTTTGACATCACACACCAGACGCCACTTTGTGATGAGCATGCCAAGAAAATGGTGAGAAACTATTTCATTGCACAACAAATGTTACTTGGGTAAGTAAAAGTTGTTGTTAACGATTTATAAGAAACACTGTTTCTTTTTTTAAATAAACACCCCTCTCTTCATTGCTCCACCCTCAAAATAACAAACAGATATAAAATAACTTTTAGTCAGCTAATAACAGGTGCATACGCTAAATGCCATTTTTTTTCAACAAAGAAGTTTTAATATGTTATTTACAAGGCCCCGTGTCCTCAGTTAAAAACATACTTAAATGGTGATTTATTTTTATACTGTAAATACAGTATTGGGAGTCCTCGTAAACCACACATAGAACACATTTGGGTATGTTGGAAAATGAATGAGTAAAATGAAGCCAGACTGGCATTTCCTATGAAATTGGACCTAAAAGCTCAAATAATAAATCATTATTATAATCTTACTGTTGCAACTATAGGTAAGGTAAGGAGTCTGTTTTATGTTCTTAATAATGCAGCTTTAAATTTTCAACAGCATTTTTCAAAAGCTTACTGCACCCTTAACAGTGTTTAACCATTTGTGCACTGGTGGATGTTTTGTGTAGGACAATTTCCTTCGAGGTGATCTCAGCCGTAGAATGTACCACCACCACCAGCAGATTCAAAGGCACAGGCCCCTGAAGAAAGCCAAGCCTCCACCTCTCAGTAAGAAACATAAAAAGAAAGGCAAGAAGGGGGGAGCACCACGCCGCCCTCAGAAACCCATTCCCCCTGCGCTGCCCCAGGGCAACCTGAGCATGCCTTCCGCCTTGTGCCTGCCCACTCAGCCGTCTGGCATAAGGTGAGAGTCGAATCTGTGTGTGCACCAGTGTATCTACGTGTGTGCGTGTGCGCAAGCTCATCATCTTTGTTGTATGCAGGAGCCCTTTAACTCCTGATCTAAGTGCAGATGAATTTCCCGATGACATCACCAATGACATCAGTGACATTCCCCATGACCTGGAGTTGAATCAGGAGGATTTCTCAGATGTTCTGCCTCGACTCCCAGATGACCTTCAGGACTTTGACCTCTTTGAAGGTAATCGTTTCTCAACAAATCTCCTTCTATTTCTTGTAGTCGTCCACCTAAGGCTGATTCACACTGCTCTAATAAACATTGAATTCAAATACTCGTGTTGACTGTTGGATTTAAAATGTTGAAAAACCTCAAATCAGCCTCACAGTCATATTGTCATGACTGTCATATTCTATAATGCATGTTTGTTTGTTGTATAGGTAAGAATAGTGAGCTGTTGCCCACTTCTGAGGAAGCGGAGGAGCTGGTTCGTGTTCTTCAGGCCATGGGCTCATACCCAGAATCCCTTGCATGTCTTGGTGGAATGACTGAGCTTGGTCCTGTAGAAGGGGTGGATTGTCGTAGCATGTCAGGGGGTGTTGTGGATCTACTGAGTGCACGGCTGTCTGCCGAGACGCTTTCCAACCTGGAACTGGATGCCAGTCTGCTCCCCACCTCAGAAGATGCTTTTCCCCCATCACCTCCATCGCCACAACCCCCTCTAACTCCTCCATCTTCCGTTGGTCATCTTACAGACAGCACATACACACAGAGGAAACCTCACCTTCTATCTAAGATGGATAACTCCAAAGCAGATCTAAGTGGTCTGCCCCTGGACAAGGATGAGGACATCTCTCATGGTTCCTGGGGTGTTCTCACACTTCCCCTCAGTGACTCCTCCCAGTTTCACAGCCTTATTGCTTCGGATGGACTGCTGATGTCCACAGCACTCACAACACCCTTGACCCCTGTACCCTCAGCCCCCTGCCAGCCTGGTTTGGCCCTCTCTGCTTTGCCTCAGAGCAGCCAGACTGTGAGCAGCCAACCTGTGACTCGCTCCGCCCCTGCATCCAGCCCCTCCTTAACGACATCAGAGCTCCTCCTCCCCACTCAAACCAAGCACCTTCTCCCCCCACTGTTCAACCACTGTGGGATCCCGACAGACTTACAGCCACACCACAGTTCACCGGCACCCCCTATGGACCAGGCCTGATTTGCAGGCAGAACCAATTTTCCAATGATTTCCTGTAGTTACAGTATTCAGGGAACATGTTGCAGGTGATTTTTCTGTCTTTCTGTTTGTCTTCTGAGTCCCCCAAACTCTGCATCTTTTTCCCCTCATGAAAGCACGTCAAGCAATAAATTTTCTCATCAGCTTAAAATGGTTGCTTTTTTAAAAAGCAAACAAATAGATGGATTTTAGCTGTTAATATGACTTAATTTAGTATCTTTAAATGCATATTTAATATATTTATAGAGTAGCAGTCTGCACAGATAATTATATTGATGAGTGCAAATGTTCGGTAACTGGTAAAAAAAGGGTTTTTTTCAGAGACAGTTGGTCAAACGAGGACAGATGTCATGGTTGTATCACGGTTTGTCCAGTGTGATAATTAGAAGGCTAACAGTGAAAGCTTATGACAGATTGTGTTTATGTGCTTTTAGTAGCAGTTAAACTATGGGCTCTCACTCTTAAGTGTAAGTACCTGCTATTAAGGATATGTTACACCTTTATAATCAGTGTATTCCAAATCAAGACACATTTACACTTATTAAAACCTGTAAACAAATGCACATTATATTCCCCAAAAATTTAAGGTAGCATTTACCTCACCCCTATTTTTGGCTTTTCACTCAAGTAATTCATGTTACCGTAAAGTTACATGAGGGTGTTAAACTTCATTTCTGAGTGTTTGATGTGCTCTCGTTAGGCATTTAGCTGAAGTGATAGCAGTTGTGGCAGAGAAACAGTGTAAAGACAGTTATATAGCCAGTTACTCTTGTCATGGACAGAAAGTAGTTTTGATGCCTTTTCCCTCACGAGTCGACGTTTCATTTCCACGTCTTTGCGGGTGCTTTCTTACCAAAGTGACTAATAAGAAAGCGTCTCTGTGTCTGAGAAATATTATCTAACTAAACCAGTGTAATGAAATCACGTTTGAGCAGTTTAGCTTTTAAAGAGAACGGTGTAATAATGATATAGAATTAAGGTTTTGGGTAGACTTGATGTTGTACCAGATAAAGCTGCTTTTAGCAACAGGCATACTGACAGACGACATCCCTGCACAGCGGGGGTCATCTTATACCTTTTATACTTGTATTCACTGAATGTATCGAGTCAACAAAAAAGTTTATTATAACCTATTAAATGTTATGGTCCTCTTGTTTAAGGTATTTTTATGTAATGACATGTTTGCTTTTGTTACTTATGTGCTTGGATGTGGGCGTGTGTAGAGAACGTGTACGAGAAATTCTATCGGTTTTATTTGAAATGTGTGGATTAAAACTGCTATGACCATGACTTTGTGTTCGCTCATTATTTCCATGTTTCGTTGAGATTTACGTTGTGATGCGCAAGATTAAGTCATTGGAAATATGAAATGGTTAAATTATGCAAAAAATACAATTTGAAAAATCTGATTAAATCAGTAAAATGCGAATCAGAAGCATCTTCATGAGCTGTTTTAAACATTTTTGTCCCACTGTACATGCCAGACACCTAGATTTGTACTGTAACTATACTGTACTGTAAATGATTGGTCTAAATGGTTTTAGCGTGAAACTTCCACCACCTTAGCAGAGATTGCTTTAAAATTGTCCAATGCGCTGCTGGACTGACCTAAACGGCAGGGGGCGCCAAAGGCATTATAATGAGGAACAGTCACACACCGTGAATCAGAGAAGTTGGAAATGAACCGTATTGGTTGCAAAAACGATTCTGTCTGATATTTTGTAAAAGCGAAATGAAAAAATGTCTCTTTGTATCTGTGTTACTGTAAAGCGTTCTGCACATTTAATGAGAAATAAGTCTATATAGGTAAAGATAAACCGCTCGTAATGACTGTACCGATCTCAATCTATTTTCCTTCATCGCACCGCTGAGAGGGGTGCAAGGATGCACCGCGCCAGCCTCCGGGCTCTGGCGTTACCTAGCAACGGCTCCCATACTGTACTCCGGCTCCAAGTGCCTGGCTGCCTTTAACTCTGGCGCTGTTTCTATTTCTGTTGTAGCGTTGCAGTCGCCGTCTGCTAAAACATTCATAGCACTGTCCTCTTTGCATGTGGCTTGTGCAGCAATAGTTCAGTCAGAAGCACTGCCACAACCCAACTGCACCCTGTGATACTGACAAATGGTGCGACAAATGATGGCCGTCAGACCAGTTAATCATGGGCTGATGTCTGATTCAGTCTAATGTAATGGATGTTATTATGGCCAGTGACATGACAACTGTGACCTCGCGCGCGGATGCGTTTCTCACAAAACAATTGTTAAAGCAGGTGCAGAGGAAATGTGGAAACAGTTTCTCATGCTTCTTGGGAGGGAGAGCAGCCAAAGGGGAAAGAGTGGCAGACGGAAATGGCAGTTGCATAAACTGTGACAATGATGAGATCTTATCATTATGCCTCTAGATGTGTCAGGGTCACTGTTAAGCCATGACAAGGTTTAACGCCCCCACGATTCCACACGAACAGCTTCTACAAACGCATTCACCAAAGTGGTCCAGTGCACAATGGTGCATCACACATATCTGATAGCATCAAGTCCTCTTGACCGCCGGGCACCATAGGTAAACCGGTGAACGGGCACATAGCACAATGCCTCAGAAAAAGGATGGTTTTTAACACCCACATGGTTCTTTCACTCCAGTAACGCAAGGCTTTTTTAAAGCCACTCATCAGCCTCTTCTTTGTTGTTGTTTCATGGCTTGTTTGTTGCTTATATTTTCATGAGACCTCTTTTCAAAAGCAGAGGGCATCTATAGACTCACTTGATAATCATTTTAAGAGACCATTCAAAACAGCTGAGAGGGTAAATGCTGTTAAAAAATATAACTGTGTTGAATCACGGCTATTGTGATGTGTGAACTACATCGTCTGGAGGTCTTCTGCTCTGTTAGCCAAGCATCAGCTGTAGAATGGATCTTTTCTACCAGTTCTTTCCCCTCATCTCTTACAATAATAAAACAATAGCAAAAAATACATTGCTACTTTAAAAGCAATGTGTGCCTTTATAGTCATTTTACAATGACTTCAAATGTGACACCCTGTCAGAATTCGGAGCTGAAACAATCCATATTACAACTCTATTTTATAACTACTCAGTATGTAATGCTTCTATGAAACACTCGGGTGTTAAATTGGGTTGATAATCCGACGCAAACTATCTTAAATCCATTACCCTGACAACAAGCTGGTAAATGGCACACGTCTGCTGAGCACACACCTCAGAACAGAGAGCAGGTTGTCCCTGCAGGGAATATCCACACAGTGCATTCTGTTCCTCTGTACGATTGGTTGCTGCCCGCACACCCATCCCTCCCTCCAGCACATCACTACCACTGGCAAACACAATCCTTTGCCAGCCCCATAGAGTGCTATATTAAAAAAAGTGGATCTTATTGTCCCTTGTGGCTGTCTCTCTCCAGTTAAACTGTAAAATTGCTATTGAACAAAGCATGATAACATTCTGCATCGATCTGATCAGTTCAAAATATGCAGCTGGCCCAGACGTCTAGTTTTAGAATAACAACAATTTGACTTGGCAGTTGTTAACAAAGGCTTAACCTTTTGTTTATCTATAATTAATGAGAAATAGCCGTTCTTCATCTACTCCATCAGAGCGGTTCACTTTAGAAAAGGGGAGATTTAATTTTCTGAGAGCCAAAATAATTTAAGAACTCATTAATGGTTCTTTGAAAATATATTAACTTGGTTAATCTTATACAGAATGGGATTAAATGACAAAGTATGAATTTGATGAAATGAAAGAGTTTGACATGAGGGCTGCAGGAGAAAATAAATTGAAAGGGATAGTGGAGCTTTCTGAAGAGATCAGCAGGTCAGAGCAATAATGGTCTTTAAGCAGAGCAGGCTGACCTTCAAGAAGCCCTTCTTTTCATCTGGATCTGACATTTAGTGACAAGATAATATTCTCTCTGTATTGCCCCAGCTTCTTTTCCTAACTCGGCAACACACACGGATGCACACACACTTTTATAATTAGCTTCCTGCTGATAGAGGTTCAGGATATTGGTCCCCTGTGGAGAGCTAATGTGTTAATGTTTCTTGGGAAAGTCACGGTGAGGGATTCATTTAACGGGGAACCGTGAGGAACCCCTGCAGCTTTCATATCTAACGTCAACTTCACACGTAGTCTCTGCTCAGAAAGGCTAAGTAAGGAATAGGCTGTCAGATGCAAGCTGACTTTGACAGTCCTGGTTCAACTTTATACTTCTGGAACAATTCAAGAACACACTTGTTCCAGAGCTGCTGATACCCATAAGAGACAAACCTACCCATCTGTCACTGAAATAGCTTTATTATTTTTTATATTTAATGATAAACAAGGAAGTTTGTGATTTTTCAGACTTTTCTTGGTAAACTAATTTAGCAGGTGACCTTTTAGTAGGCAACTGTCTGTGGGTTTTGTGGCATTTCTCAGTTTCATTTTACACTGTAAAACTTGTTTTTCTGGGTATCATAGACAATGTGCTTCATGTGGTAAGATTTAAATTATACAGTAACTCTTTACAAAAATGTTTCAAATGTTTCAAATGTTAACATACTTAACTAACTTTGTTAACATAAATAAACAATTAACAATACTTCTACAGGATTTGTTTATCATTTTTAATGTTAATTTAAATGTTACTGTTATAATGTAATACATTTTACAAGTTATATTTAATAATGCATGTATTAGTTAATTCACAACGGTTTAACATGAATGAACATTTGCAGTGACTAATACTAACATAGTTAAATAAACGCTGTTAAAAAATGGTTTCTTGTTAGCTCATGTTAGCTAATGCATTAACTAATATTAACGAATGAAACCGCATTGTCAAGTGTTATCAATTATACAAATTAAACGTTGATTAAATAAGACCCGACTACCTTTAGTTACATTAACGAAAGTAATTGTTACGGTTTAGATCAATCAGAAACAGATCCTTAAGAAAAATAGCACGTTATCTCTTTTTTACGGCATTAGCAAATGAGGAGTGCATATTTATACACATATGCTAATGTGCTAGAATGCTGATTAATGCGCTTCGTAAAACTAATTGATTTCTACAGATAACTGCTTTCAACATAAAACATCAGAAGTCAATTAGAATGACAGTTTAGAAGTTGGAAATTCTCAGGGCTATTCAAGCAATCTATGTGGCTCCTCCAAAGGGCCACATCGGGCCGCGAGCTGTCAGTCATCCACACAGCCGGGTCAAACAAGATCAAACTGCTTTATTTGTGGGGAAGACCTCTGCCAATACTAATGAGGATATGTGCTTCAAACACGGGCAAGTCCACCTGGAACTTGGGTTCATTTTGTGGCGATGACTTCACGTTTATCTTCATCTCAAATTTCCTATCATAACAGACATTACACATCACAACACATTTATTACAGGATTAGAAACCACTCCAATTGCCATAATCATTTCTCGTCAGAAGTAGAACAGAATGTATTGAGATAAACACAATTGGGAAACTGTAAAACCATTTAACCATTTCTCCAGAATGTTCACTGCGATTTATGCTGTTATTGCTTCGGTTTTCAAACACAGGAGTTAAACAAAGCCATAACAGTGCTGACAAGTTCTTATCTATAAATATATTAAAACAAATGTACACATCCGTTGTGCTCTTTGCTTTGTCTTTGATGGGTTTCCCCACTTGTGCACAATACTCAAGTCTTTCAGGTCAAAGAAAAATTAAAACTTTAAAGTTTAAACTGCAAAACGGAGAACAGCAAGAAAACAATCATCGACAAAACATCATATACAAACTCAGTTAAGTATTGGGAGCCAAATGTAAAATACCGCATGATCCAAAAGTCTCCTTGTTCTTTGACAGCCAGCTCAAAGAAGTGACATTTGAGAACTTTACGTTTTTAAATTCCTTTTCCAAATGCTTTTCAACTAAATGTCTACAGTACAATTGGGCTGTCAAGTTCGGTGTTTTACAGAAGTTTACAATTGGCACCTTATAATTAAGGCTTAATTTTCAATCTGGCTTGATTTTGAAATGACAGATCATGCAAGAGATTAATAACAAAACAAAACCTGAGTCAGATCTTTCAAAAACTCAACACATTTCAATAAATTCACAGCGCCCATTTCAGGTCTAAAGACCACAGCAACGAATCTTTCAATGTGCTATTGTGAAACACAACAACCTACTGAAAAACAAAACAAAATAAACAAACAAAAACAAAACAATTTATGGCTAACTGAGGCCTATAGCCATTGGCTTTTTTTAAACATTAGTTAAATGTGGGTTATCAGGGAACACTGGTAATGGTCTCTGATAATTATACTGATATTGTATTTTAGGATATACATAATAAAAGTAAGCCCTCAAAACATGTTTGGCTAATAGGTTAGTATAAAGTGTTGAAAATTATTATGTTATAATATCTATTACCTGTAATTAAGTGTTTAAAAGGAATTCTTTCATGCTATTCCTGGTAAAAACATGCCAGATTTTGCAGAGGATTAGCATTAATCTAATATTTTATTCATATATAAATTGCTATTAGTATAGAATTGTCCATTTTACTGAACTGCAATTTCAAAGGAGGTAAATGGAAAAAAACGTATGTATTTACATATAACAGTCAGTTCATTTTAAACTTAACCCCGTGAACCTCTCAGAATTCATTTTTCTAAGTTTTGGAGGCAGATGACCATCCATTCTTCCTCCAATACCGACTCCACCTACCCCAACGCCTCCAGCCAACCTTTGTAGTTTCGGCGGAAGATCTGTCACTGATTGGCTGATGGGGTCGGCTCCGCCCACCAAGCCCAGCTTGGGGACCAATCTGTCGTCCATGGGGCTAAGCATAGCACTGATTGGCTGAAGTCTCTCCTCAGCCACACCTGGAGCCGAGCTGATTCGCTGGAGTTTGACGGGCAGGTCCCCCAGGTTGTAGGTGATCTCAGAGCTCATGCGTAGAAGCTTGCGAGGCATTCCATCCCGGATGGGGGCTTCACGCCCTGTTAGCTTCTGAAGCTTGGCAGGCAGTTTGGTGGTTGGCATGGGGGTTGCCATATTGATGGAGCCAGTTTCTGCATCGCTCTGTAGTTCCAGACCCTCCAGTGTGCCACTGCCTTCGGTAACCCCCCCTGCACTGTGGCAGAGGGAGGGGGCTGTCAGAGGGGACGACAGGAGCAAGCTCTCCTCCTGTTCTTTAACACTGTGTGGAGGTGTGGGAACCTCAAAAGTGCCGTGGAACTGTGAATAGTCCACCTTAAAAAACCCTTCCTCCAGAGATATTACTGGAAAGAAACGGTGACCCCACAGAACCTCGTCTTCTGTGTACGAGGTACGAGCCTGGCATGTCATACCTGGGAAGATAAAGAAAACAAATTAATTAAATGAGCAAACAAGATTGAAGAGCAACTGAACAGAATATTAATGAGGAAAATTATTTTCATCACGTTTTTTTGCCACAAATACATTTCAGATGAGTATACCGTGCAACAATAACTAATAGTTGCATTACTGACAGTATTTGTGCATGCGCACACACACACACACACACACACACACACACACACACACAAAGACAACATTTAATGTTGAGCAACACCCACGGGACTGTCTGTTCACGGTCCATTTGGTTGCATGAAAACAAGAGCTTTATCTGTAGGAAATTGATTAGATCTGTGTATCAGCAACACAGACGAACATCCCTCCTTAATTAAAGCGTGCAAAACCCCCACTATAAAGAGCTCGTTTTTATGAACCCCCTAACAAGTGAACAGATTCCCAACACAGCGTTCTACATCAGTCATCGGCGAAAAATCTACGATAAAATCATCGTCGCCTGAAAAGCAACATCGTGTTCAATGTAGAGTACACTTAATCACACAAAGGGGTGTGACATTTACTCATTTACATTTGGAATAAGGCGATCCCTTATATGGAGTGTGGTTATTTGTCTGGTTTTGTGCGGTGAGGGGCACAGGAAAGGAGATTTAAGGAGTCTGCAAAAGGGAGACAGTAAGAACATTATTCCATACAGGGATTTGAAAACCAGGTTCTGCGCAGCTGGGTGATGGCTTAAAGGTGTTTATAAAGCAGTGAGACTACAGTGGCAGTCTCCCGACAGAAAGAACCAGGCAGTGTCTAAATAAAGAGTCGGGCTATTGTGTTTTCTGAACACACATGATCGTGATGAAACATCATGATCGTTCTTTTTTCTCTCTTCGCCACCTATGACCATCGAAACACCCACACGCTCTCACACACACAAACATAAACAAAGTTATCCTTCCGTACTACAGTGAGAGTCCCTGCTTTCCAAACTGACAAATTCTGGGCTTAGCAGCATAACATAATATTATTCATCTTATGAAATATTTAACAGGCTTTCTGCTGTTTGCTGGAAGAGGGAAAGGTAAGGGCTCTGAAACCCGGTCTGGCTCCCCACGAATTCGGCTTATGTAACCCTTCTGTATTCCTCCATTACAGCAAATTTCATTTCTGCATTTGGGAGAAACATTTGTGCACATTAGTCTCTGCCAGAAAAAATGGTAATGCTACACTTTAACGTCTGACAGTTATGAGAACAATTTATATTTCCAAGAGGGATAATCTGTTACTATGGTGACCGTCATCAAGTGCTTGGTTCGGTTGCCACAGAGGTGCTCTGCCTGACCTGTTTCTGTCATCTCGCTATCTCTCCATTTCTGTCTTTCTTTCTCACTTTTCTTTTTTTTTACATTTATATTTATGCATCTGGCAGATGCTTTTGTCAAAAAACTGCACTGCATTCAGGGCAAACGTTTAATCAGCACAACGCGAACCATGGACCCAAACCCGCAACAATGGCATCGTTAGCACAACACCCTACCAGTGAAGCTACAGAAAGAAGTTAGTTGTATAATGTGTTTCTCTCTCTCCTTAATTTTTCCTCACTCTCTCCTGATTCCCCCACATTCCCCTCCTGTCTATTTACTGTTCCTTCCTAACACACCTATTCCGCCCTCCATCATTATCATCATGACTCTCCTCTTCTCACTCTCTCGCTTTCTCTCTTTGTCTCTCTCTCTGTGGTGTGAGATAACAGTAGACTCTACTATCTGGCTGCTCTGAACGGTAATTGACCATGCAGCTGGGCCCAATTCTCTCTTGTATCTCTCTGACACACAGTGTGTGGTCCTGGGGGGGATGAGGCTATGCCCCCCTTTCCATTTCCAGAGGCCCTGCGGGATGCTCAGAGCCGCTGTGTTTGCTCTCACTGCTGAAAGCTTAAAAATTAAAACACTGAGATTCTGTAATCACAAGCCGGGAATGAAAAACAAACAAGTCAATAAATAAAGCCAATTCATTTTTCATTCCAAGCATAGATGGCTGGAACATAGATGCTACTCAATTTGTACTAAAATGCATTAATTTAATCTAGCCATTATTCACCAGCAAAGCAAGTTGATGTCAGGCTGAACAAACCTCTATGTCACTATTTCGACCTGCACACTGTGAGTTATTAACATAACTGCTGGCATACAGACCCTAATTATCACAATAAATCACAGGCTTGTTCATCAGCAGGCATGCAATTCAGGTGAAGATATTGGTGGACATACTGTTTTTACAGGGTTTTTACAGTGTGAATCGAGGCTTACAGAGATTACATTAATCTTATATGCATTAATATATATATATATATATATATATTTGTGTATAACTTCAATGCACTGTAAGTTGCTTTGGATAAAAGTGTTGTAAATGCGTGTGGATCTAAATGGTTTGACACCAACATCTTAGCCTCAGTCCAATGCGTGTCATGCTCTTTCGAGCAAGTCTCCTGTCAAAACACAAGTGTCTCATTATATCTCTCAGTATTTTTCTCTTTTTCTGTTATTGATGTGAGCAGCAGTTCTGGTTTGATGAACCACAAGATAAACAATCTTGTATCAGAGCTTCACTGGCTCATAAAATCACATCAGATAGTCCAGAGGGATCTTGTGCTTAAGCCACACCGTAATAGACAACACACTAAATCCACTGACCTTATCATGCTCTAGGATTGTACCAATGGGAACGCTGAAATTGTGTAGGCATTGAATATTACATTGTCATCAAATACAAATCCCTGTTTTCTCGGCTTCATGTTGTTCCAAGCCTTTAACACAAAAGGAGAAATTTGAAGAATGTTGGTTCTTTGCTTTATGACATACAATAAATGTGAATGAGGACTAAGACAGTCAGTCAATAAAATTCAGAAAAATATTAATATTTCAGATGAACGTCATATGTGTTTTTATACAGGTGTTCCTGTAGCTGGTGGCACATTGGGTGGGCAGCTCAAAGGTTGTGTGTTCAATTCTCAGAGAAACGCATGCTTATTCAAAATGTACCCCTCCAATGTAAACCACTCTGGAATAAAGCATCTTAAATGTTGATTCATAAATGCTAATGAAACACCATGAAGGTGTATAAATAATGGCATCGTTTTATTTCGAATGAACGATCTCTTTTTAGTGCAGCATTAGAGATTCTAATGAAAGAAAGCAAAACATTTCTGTCATCTTATTTCAAGCAGTTAATTAAAGGTGTCATAGCAAGCATTCCTGAAGCTCAGCTGGGCTAACAAACCGCAAGTTAATAGTTCAATTCCCTGGAACCACATACGCTGATTAACATTTACCTTAAATGCACTTGAAGTCACATCAATGAATGTAAAGTACTTGGACTTTAGTACAAAATAATCATTCCAGGTCCTCACGGGTGAAAATCCTTTTCCATTCTTCACTAATAAGATGTCTTGTGTCATGTCTTATCGATCATTGTTACGTCTCGTCCAATTCATTAACAAAACATGCAGGTTTTAATGTCATCACTGAAAATGCTTAATATTTAAAGCATTACATTCAATATTCAAAAATGTATTATTTTTAAACCTGAGGTACGTTTTGTCTGATTTAAAAAAATTGTCCAGTGTGTTTTGCTTGTTTTAAAAGGCCATTTTTACAGTGTAATGTAACAAGCTGTAAATAATTGGACAGATGTGGACATGGGCACAGCTGTCATGTTTATTTCTCTTAGCAGTGATGGCTCTGGGCTTGTCCCCAGTGAGTCTTTGGCCCTGAAGTCACTGATGTCATAATCTTCCTCCAGTCACACTGTGAGATTCATATATGTGATGTATGAACTTATAGACTGAAAAAACAATGTGTCAAAATACAGTCTTTAATTGTACCGATTAGAATTAAAAGACACAAGAAAACACACACGCGCACACACACACGTTACAAGTTTGTGCTGTATTGCGCATTCAGATATCATAAGCCCAGACATAATTACAGGACATAATTAAAAATGTCTAGCAACTTATTTGATAAGAAGCAATTAGTATTTAATTTATGTGGCTGATAAACACAAGTTCTGACTCCATACTTCAAACCGCCGGTTAGACTTTACTGTATAGAGAACGCTTAAGAAGGGGCCGATTTAGTTGCTATGGAAACTGATTCACAATGGGGAGAACAGAGTGCTGACTAACTGTACATAATTCTGTTTTTTTTTCTGTATCTTTTCTTTTTTTTACCCACAAATCCCTTTACTTGCTGTGGGTGGAATATTCAGCAGTGCTATCCATGAGAAGTATATGGTTTAATTCTGTTTCAGAATGTGTCCTTTTACCCCATTCGGTTTCAATTAATTCACACCATGGAAACATGTGATAGGAACATCTTACATACATGTTGTCTGTGCTTGTGTTTTGTCGATCAAAGTGTTTAATGCCGCAGGGTGAGAAAGTAAAGGTGAGTTGTGATTTGATTGACAGGTGGCTTAATCTCCAAGCATGCCTGACTACAGAACCAGGAGGCTGTGAGCAAAGCAAAAGATCTAACTTTGTGTATCACGTCTTACATAACATCTCCTTCTCTCTCTATCTCTCTCTCTCTCTGCAGCATACACACCAATATTCATTCTTTTAAATCAAGCCACACACATCACCCGACACCCTGCTTAAATATTTTACTCCTGGCTGTCGGCTAATAAATGTGCAGAAAAACAGACAGATGAAAGATAGACATAAGTTGGAATATATTTATTTAGAAACTAAACTCAATATTCTGTTCATAACATGAATTTGTAAAGAACTAAGATAAAAAATGGTTAACAAAACCAATTTATATATATATATATATACATATATATATATATATATATAATATTATAACTAAGTTAAGTAATCAAGATATGAATTAAGTGCTTAATAACACTGTAGTTCATGAAAACAACTATGCTAAGATTTCCTTATATGAAATATATAAAATTGCAAATCACTATGTATCTACATTCTACATCTTTCCAGCTTTCAAACACAGATTTAGCACATCTTCTGAATTTTTAGCATCTGAGCATATTTGTTATGTCAATGAGCTGTGGAATATATTTCATACTTCATATGTGTTATCATGAGAACTTACCGGTGGTCTCCACGATGCCCTCTAAGATAACCACAATCTCAAACTGCTCTGTTTGCATGGACCTGAGCGAGAGGTCGTAAAACGGGCTCTTGGAGTCGATCACATGGCAGATTGTAAGAGGGGAAACTAGGAAAAGCTGGTCAGCTCCAGTACTGAAACCAACATCCAACTCAAGCTGATCCAAAGGCAAAAACTCGCCTTCAGGAGTTTGACGAGACTTGAAAAAAGCAAAAGTACACAAAGAAGTCGTTACAACAGTGGAGAGAGAGATTAAGAGTGAGTGATCAGATACAATTCTTTACATCATCTTTATATCAATAACATTTTTTCATTTATCTTCCTGTTGTTTTTTATGTTCTTCATTTTTTGTGAAATATTTTCCATGTCAATAACGCACATTTATATTGAAATTAAATGGGAAATCGAGAGAAAGACAAAGAGAGCGAGAATTGATCTTCTGGGTCTGATACAAAAGGTACGGTTGCGTCACACTGGAGCAGATCAATAGTTTGTCCATTATAAGTGGCCAAAATCAAATTAAAGCTTGTTTGCCATGGTAATCTGCTTGAGGTAAACCTTCAGTTCTGAAGCAAGCATGGTTCTTCACCATACTTTGATGGAACCCCTTTAGATAGGCTATTCAATTATTTCCATTTGTTCCATATTCATAAGTTCATCCATATTAACTAGATTGAGATCTAATTAGGTAAATTAATTATGGAATCTAGTTATGTAATCTTCACATTAAGTCTGCTGTGTGACTTTTTTCTCCCTCTTTGTTTAATTGGTTACGGTTGTATACTCACTTTCAGCAATTTGCAGCGTATTTGCGCGGAGACCATATGGCTGTTCCGCAGGTTCCCCACTCTGAACATGAGGGTCAGTTTGCCGTCACGCATGGAAATAGCCGCGTGCTCGCTGAACATCAACGTCTCAGCCCGTTTCTTTGGCTGGGACATCTTGATGAACATGCAACCGATCAGGAAAGCGTCCACTATAGACCCAAGGATGGACTGGAAAAGGAACAGGATGATGCCCTCCGGACATTTATCTGTAATGTACCGGTAACCGTAGCCGATCGTGGCCTCGGTTTCGATGAAGAATAGAAAAGCGGAGGGAAAGTTATACACGTTGGCCACGCACGGTGTGTACTTATCATCGTGGGCCTGGTTAAGGTCTCCGCGTATAAATGCAATGACCCACCACATAGAGGCCATGAAGAGCCACGCAACCGTGTAGGTAAGGATGAAGATGAATAGATTCCAGCGCCATTTGAGGTCCACGAGCGTGGTGAACAGATCCGACAAGTACCGACTTGTTTCACCTCCCAGGTTCCCGTGCTGGACGTTGCAGCGGCCGTTTTTGTCCACAAAGCGCTGACGTTTCCTTTTCTTCTCTGGGGCCGCTTGATTGAACCCACCGCCGCTGGACGAGGTAGTCACCACCTGGTAATCATCCCCAAATTTCTTGCGCAACGCTGACATCCTTCCGCACTAAGTTATCCCAAATATATGAGAATGTTTTGGCTTGCTTGTTCCTGACAAAATGTCCTCGGATCCTTCACAATTCGTGTATTCTGGTCTCCCGCATTTCAGACTATTTCAAAAAGTCACAATCTGAAAGGAAGGTCTTACCGCAAGAGTTTTCTCCGTGCGCTTCTTAATAACAGCGCGCCTCTTCTGGGACAGAGCGACGCAGATGTCCTCCTCTTCTCCAAATCCGCATATCTAAAACAGACTCAGTCAGCCAGGGCTATAAAATAATAGAAAAATATAGATCTGAGAAATTTGTAATCTAAGACTGGCTTGGCGCAGTATGGCACTTATGCGTTGGCACCCTCCACCTTTGTCCACTGCTCCTCTTTTCCCAGGTGTATCACACCAATTTCATAAGATGTTAGTTGGTTGACGCTCTAGGGATCCTATCCAAGTTTTAACTCGCCGCCTCTGTTGTTTCCCGCAGCTGACAGGCGCCGAAATGTTTTATCTGCTTCGGCTTCGTCTTCTCGTTGTTCTCGGTTATTGCGCACTGCGCGCCTCCCGCTCTCAAACTCCTTCTCCAGCCCCGACAAATAAGAGAAACTTCTCGGAGAGGGTGGTGGAGCTGCGAGGTGGGGGAGGAATGAACACGTGTTCTTGTGTTGGACACCTTTTTTTCCCTTTTTGCTGCGCTTGTAATATGTTTCTCCCTGAACAGTGGACACATAACGTAATCCATAAAGGTACGTGTTACCACCAATATGCAATTTATCAGAAAATAACTCACGTCCAGTTTTCAATATAATAGGTCTTTTATGTGCCAAAATGATGGATGAAGACGACTCGGGTGATTAATATACTGTCACATCAGTGTCGGATCGAGCAATGGGACCGGCTCTCTTTTGGACTAAATGCGTTCTTGATTTAATAATCCTCCATCAGTCTGTTATGATCGGAGCTAATTTATGACCCAGTATTAAGCGTCATGGTTTTTACACTGTCTTAACGCACTCACTGCCTCCCTCTCAAACCTTTTGGCATCCCTGTGTCCTTTTTGAGGTTCTCCATCTGTTCCTATTTCAAGCCAGGCAGAGTGCTGGAAGATAAGAGCTCTATTAGTGTGTTATTTTAGAATCATGTAAATCACTCTCTGTCTGTAATGGACTGACTCTGTTGCTCTGTAAGTGTCAGTACTATCCACCATGAAAAGCCGTGGCAGAGCGCCATTGGAAATATATCTCTCTCTCCCCCACATCACTTCTCATCTTTATATCCACATAGACTTTTATAGGTTTCACATTCACACATACACAGTGTGCATGTGTGTGTGTGTGTGTGTGTGTGTGTGTGCGTGCTACTTTAGAAGCAAAGACAAATACAGAAAAGGCTAAACGCTGACAAAAATAAACTCTGGTTATTTAAGTCCTTTTGCTGCACCTACGTGTTCAAACTATATCTATAAAATTAAATTCAAATACACTGTTAGGATGTTCTGTTTGTTGTCAACCAGTTTACGGGTGTCTGCACCAGGGACGTTATAGCAAAAAATAACAGCACAGAAAGCATCGGACGAATCACACACTTTAGCAGCTTTCTGAAAGCACATGCAACGCTTTCGCAATGCAATAGCTTCACACCAGAAGACGTTTTCCTGTAAATCTTTGTCATCTCCGGAACATCTAAATGACCCACAGAAATAATTACAGCACTGGAATAGAACTGATGGGGCATAATGAAATGTGATGAAACGTGCCCGGACAGCTTCTAATGATGTCACTGGTGAGAAAGACACGTTACGCTTTTAATAATGTGAGAGGACTTTTAACACCACTGGCAGAGTAACTGAAACGCCCTCTTGCCCTCTTTGACTCTTGACATGAAAATGCCTATTTGTTTACTAAATAGATTCATCAGCACAGTGGGAAGCTAATGACAGGTTGGGAAGGTCCAATCAGTAACAGCTATTCCTCTCATGTGATAATCACTAGATGGCAGAGTTCTTTAAAGTGATGGGCCTTTAAAAGCCCTGACATTAAAGATTCTCCCCAGTGCTTAGAAAAAGGAGCTATGTGAAGGCTGCACCAACAGATAAATGTCAGCCGTCCTTTACTTTATACTGCAGAGAAGTCCAATGAATAAATCTGAAGCATATATTGTAGATTTGGGGTATTAAATCATGTCTTTGTCAAACTGCTCTCTTCTATTTAAATACTTGTGTTACGTAACTTAAAGATGTGACAAAAAGATCCCACACAAATGTATTTCACAAAAGTCACTTTGTGCACAACTTGCCATATAATTCTAATGGCTGAGAGTAGAAGATGTCCAAATATTTGTATATATTTTTAAGGAGCGTCATGTACATTTTCTGATAATGTGGCATCATATGTATTGAACACCTTCAAATTAACGTTCTATTAACATTGTTATCAAAAGGTTGATCGTTTTTTTAAAGACAGAAATAGGAGATCGAAACCATAACGTTCATTCTTGTGCGTTCTTAATGGCAGTATTTTCATTTTGGGGTGAACTACGGCTTTAAAAATACAGCAATAGGAATGCTGTGTGTTTGTTTTGCTTCGTTTCTCTCCCTTCGTTCTTTTTAAATGCCTCTGATACGTTCGCTTCACCTCGTTTGCCTCGTTATCTCAACCCCTCTCCGTCCGAATCTCTCCATATGACAAATTTCTCCACTCTTCCATCTGTAGCTTGTTCTACCCATAGCCACCCACACTTCCTCCTCTCTCTCTCTTTTTCCCTCATTGCCTCCACCCCCTCCGCCACTGAGGAAGAGAAGCGAGCTTTCGGTGAAAGCGTTTGAAGAGAGCACATCTCACTGTGCTTAGAAACACCCAGACAGGAATAGCACACATGTCCTGAGAGCACATCTCTCTCTCCTGGATGGGTCTGATGATTCATATACACATAGAGAGGTGATTTGGGACAGAGAGGGCATGTAAAACAGGTTTGGTGAGAGTGAACCCCAATGCTGTTCAAAAGGCCCTTGTTGATGGTCTCACTCCAGGAGATGCATTGTGGGATGTGTTTACATTGCACACATCCTGTTTACCGTGCTGTTGATTAAAAGACCAGGTTTGAGAAGATCTGAGCACCCTCTATGATCGATTCCACCTCCCACTGTTGCCGGCTGCACAAAAGGGGCTTTTAGAAGGTATTATACGGCTGATATCTAAGAGCTTTGATACTGTTAAGTGCTCGTTCAAGGCACTTCTTGAATTAAGCTCTGGTGATTTTGAAGCAATATTACGTGAACCATTACTGGAACTTAAAGACGCAGAAGGATGATCCATCATGTAAGTAAAGGCAGTGGCTAAAGATCTCTGGGGGACGTTGTTCTTCACCTTGGAGGGTGGCAACAAAAGTGTATTAAAAAGATTAGCCATAACAGCCACGATGCACAACCCTTTGGTGGTTTCTAATGGAAAGATTGCTCCCACATATTTCCATGGTAACTCTGCTGTGCAATATCCATATGTTTACAAACACACGACTGATTCCATGGGGTTTGCGTGGATTCATTAATTATGAATGTTCATTTTTAAGCCAAACCCAACTGTACGTCATAGCACTTTGATTTAATATGCTGTTTAACTTAAGACTATTTCAGGTTGTTAAGCCTTTAAGTCAAAAGCGTGAACTGGATTGTGTGTAATCAACATGGCTGTAATTAAAACATTACACAATTGCCCGCATTAGATATTCACGTCACTGCTACACTTTTCCAGTCATTAAGACACATTTTGGAAAGAGCAACTCTGCCCTCTGCTGTATGACCGTAAACCATGACGAATGAGCGGCAACGCTACACGGTCTCTTTAAGGTGTCTGTTTTGCCAACTGATTTATAGATTATGTTGCCAATGATATAGATGAAACGAAGTGTGTGTATATAAATAAATGTATCCAATTAAATTCCAAGCTACATAAACGTAGATTTTGAAAGGTTAACTGCTCTTTCAGGGAGATGATATTTTTCAGTATTTTCCTGTTGGGAATGTTGTCACACATTTATTCAATTCAATTTTATTTATATAGAGCTTTTTAAAATGTTACATTGCTTCAAAGCAGCTTTACATAGAGAAAGAAAGAATAATAATAAAAACACAGAACAAATGTCGGACATGTTAATGGTAGTATTGCAAATAATATGTGTGGGATGTAAAAGACTAATTAGGTATACTAGGTTTATAGTATGTTTACGAATAAAGGGTTGATTAGTAGATAGATTTTATATCTACTAATGTCATGTAACTAATTACAATGAGTTAATTGCAGCTTCTGTGTCCCAAATGGTTTCATTTTCATTTTCAAAATGATTTCATGTCCCACATTTTCATGATTTCCCTTGTGTTTAATAATTCCTTTACTGTTGACATTTGAAAATTGTCAGATTTAATGGCAGATTTCTTTGTGATATCATTCTATTGGTCAGTGTGTGTCCTTTTCATTGCGCAATAACGGCAGACATGTTCAGTACAGATTTGGTAGATTTGCTGCTAGACAGAAATAAAAAATAAACTACCTGGTTTTCCCGAGAACCACGTTAAAACACTAGATTACAATTTAGTTAAGTTAATAAGACCTAGCGACGTCATACGCAGAATGAATTTGTTTAAAAAAACATATGAATATTATATTATGGAATATTAAATACTTACAAATTGACAGGAATAAACACATAGCCATTACAACGACAGGCATAGAACAGCGCTACTTTTCATTTACAATTGATTTTGCAAAACCGTTCATTAAATAAGAACTGAACTGCGCTTTATCTAGTGTACGCGCAGGGCCGCTCCATCATTTTTGGGTCGTGTCAAAGGGGGCGCAATAAGAACAAAAACGACAGTCAGCACTAAACACTGGACCCATGACTTTATGCGTCCTCAGGAGTCAGACCCTTGTTCTCTGCCAACCCGAACCCCTAATAACCTCCACAACAGGTCCGACAAGAAGCGATCTCTCTACTGCATGCCCACCCATAAAGTCTTTCCAGATCTCATCTGCTGAAGAAAACTTCGGGCACTGTTTTTTCATCTGCTCCAAAGGACACCGGACATAAACTCAAAATGAATTCAACTGTTTTTAACAACACTGACAGTGCTCTGTTTTCCAACAGAAGCAACGAGAGCTTTCTTTCGTGCTGTAATTTGTCCTCTGTGGTGACGGACAGCGGGTTCGAGTCAGCGGCGCTGGACGAGCGGAGCGCGTTCATCATGCGCACGGTGCAGATCGCGGTGATGTGCGTGCTTGCGCTCACCGTTGTTTTCGGCATATTTTTCTTAGGCTGTAACTTACTTATAAAGTCTGAGGGCATGATCAATTTTCTGGTCACGGACAGAAGACCGTCAAAGGACGTTGAAGCCGTTATAGTGGGACCGTACTAGTGCGTAAAAGTTTCTTGGTTGAATTACCCCGGCTAGTTGCGAGACAGGTTGGCGCTGGAAATGCGAGACTGTGAGGGGAACTGCCTGATTTGTTGTTGATGATGATTATTGTACTTTACTTGACCCTTTAAAAGGGAAATTTGTTCTTCAGAAACAAAGAGCACTTTTAAGAGGTGACCTGCTGCGCGCACTTTCTCCTACCAGACTTTAGAAAAACTGGGACAAAGCATTTATTAATTATACTTCTCCATACTACAGAGACTGTCTCCCTGGAACAACCTGGCTTAAATACCTTGCTCAGTTGAGGTAATTTTCGGTGTTCAAATGCATAACCTTCCGATTACCAGCCCAGACACATGTCACTAATCTACACACAACCGCAGGACGAGAAGGCAGTGGCTTTTATAATGCAAAGAGAGGGCTGAGAAAAGAGACACAATTACGATAGGAAATCTTTTGAGTGAAACGAAAATAAAATCTTCAGTAAGTGGACATTATTTCCATGATAAAAGTATGGAACTAATCACCCCACTTTATTAGCCACGAGTAATTCATGAATATTCATGTGAGAAATGTGTGCTGAACAAAATGCTGTTTTTATTACTGCTGAGATTTACGTGGGTAACAACTGCATGCATTTTGGGTAAAGCAAAAATGTCACCATTTTAAGTTAAAATAAAGGAAACCTTTTGCACTGTAGGTGCAACACAATAACTTTAGCAAGATGCTTATTTGTATGTTTTGTGTAAAACATTAAGTCACATGCAATTTTTTGTTATCTGCTTAAATTTTGAGAACAATCATGTACTGTGTTAGATAAATAAAAATAAAATTCTTAAAGGTATATATCTTATCCAGCAAACTGTATAATTTGTAATTGTAACAGCTGTTTTGGAGATTTAGGTTATGGGTGAATTCTGTATCATGTTGAACTAAATCTAGCTGAACGATTACAGTGACACGAATTGGACGCTGATAAATGTAAAGCTGATATCAATATGTCAATGTGACCCCAAAACTTCCAGCTCCACTTTTTATCAAAGCACTCATCATAATTACATAAAACTGCCACAACTGTATTATTATGTTTATAATTGTGCTGCCTTTTATCTGCAAAAGCAAATGTGTTTGGTGATGAGACTGAATCCATGGAAGGGGGAATATGGTCTCATGTAGTTGCTTGTGAATGATTGCATAAAACAGAATCAGATAAACACACAGTTCATCTGGGGTCATCTGCGTAATGTAACAGATGCAGACCTCACCTCTGTAAGCTTCTGTGTGGTATACACACTAACAAAACCACGGTGTGCTTTCAAACATGTCTTACACAAAGCTTACCTCAGGAATCCATCTAAACTGTCTTAGAACAACCGAAGAACTCAATAATTTACCTAAAACATAAACTAAGATGACATTCAGATTAACAATGTGACGCACGTCCATATAGACCATCCTGTTACCTTACGCCCGTATGTCCAGACTTGTGTTTGTATACGTTCTGCATACTTTCTCTCTACTACGCACAGCGGTACGGTAAACAGCTTTGCAAATGATAAACACTACAATGTAAAGTGTCAAAAATAGGTCAGAACTCAGTTTTTCTCATTACATGCACTTCAGTACTGCAGAAAGTACTGGAAGAAATCTGGCAAATGTATTCTGTATTTTTAACATCCAGCTACCAGGAACGAGTGGTCAGTCATAAATAATTAGGACTGTTTCGACTGGACTTTACAGGCTCTGAAGCAGGAAATTATTTATTTTATACCTAAAATGCAGTTAACACACACACACATATATATATATATATATATATATATATAAAGATGTAGTTATATAACTGTTACATAATCAGTGTGCTATGAAGTGAACAATGAATGGTAAAGTGCTTGAAATAAAAAATAATTAAAGGTGGACACCCAACTTTTTCTAGTCTGATTTTAATATTTGGTTTCTCTGAGCTTCTCATGTGGAGTCAGACCAAGGCCGACATCAGATATTTTTATCTCACTCCAGCCAGTATCTAAGCAACAAACATTATCTCTGTTTTCATTCAGCTTGTCCAACTCCATATCCGACACAAAGCCAAAATGAGGCAGTCGAGGCTGCTGTTTTTGAAAAAATGTGCATCTGTTTGGTTTAGTTTTGTGATGGTGGACTTCATGACGCAGAGCGGGAGATGACCGAGATGATTGCGATGAAGAAGTCAGCTCCAATACCGTCGCCAGATCGGTGGGCAAAGAAAGACAGATGGAAAGCACTAAGCGAGGGGGAAAAGGTCAAACATTGTGCTGGCCCATTAACTGCCGTGATGGATTTGCTTACTAAAACTTGCCAGATCAAGCATCAGCTTTCTGTTCTTGTGTGTACCACCATATACAAAACTAGCCAAATTGACAATGTTATAAATTTAAAAAACAGCCAAAATGTTTTGTTTTTCACTTATGTAACTTTCGTCTCATTATATAAAACAAAAAGCATATTTTACCATTTTCTTTAAAGGCAAATACAAACGTTAGTCTGTACAAACAGAAAGTATGTCCCAAATCACATTCTGTTCCACTCTACACTATTATGTAGTATGAATAGTAGCAAGTGCAAAGAGATAAATAAGCAAAGAGATGTAGTATGCTATGAGTACCTAGTCAATGCATTTTTCAGATCGGAAAAATTAAGCGTGGAACGTCGCACCTTTTCTTAGCAGAGGGGCGGGGCCAAGCACGTTAACATTAGCGGCAGGACATCACATGCATTCAAATACGCATTTCCTTAATTCGGAATCCACAGAATGTTTGTGTAGTTAAAAAAAGATGTAATATATAACACTATACACCAATCAATGATGGACAGGCTGTGATGTCATTCCTGCGCTACCAGTCCAGTTTTGGAAAAATACATAAAAAAATTTTTTAAGCTCAAACAATAAACAAATCAGCTCTGGTACTAGTTTGCAGAATATGTTGTATTTGCAGTTGTTTTCGTCCTCATTCATGACAGAACAGATGGATTTGGAGTCCATTTTGCCAGACACACAGCGAGCTGTGGGCATAATTTTTTATTCTGCAAAATGATTACATGTCTCGCTGCCCTTTCTCAAAGACTAGCCTTAGGGTGACACACAAATAGGCTCCATAGCAAATGCTTTCATATTGACTACAAGCCACAATGTCTGAACTCTGTATTCTGCAGCTCTGCACCCTGAGGCCTTCACAGAGATCTGAACAAGCACTCAGCCGCAAACTGCACAACAGACGTTTCTATTAGTCTTTATGTCTGTGTGAATTGCAGCACATTATGATTTTATTTGGAGGCATTTTTCCATCTTAATGGCAATGATACCGGCAAACACACACGCTAGAGAAAAGAGCGAAAAATAAGGCGCAGCACCTATTTATTCGTATTGCAAATTTATTGCTTTCGCATTAATGTATCCTTACAATTTTCACTGAGTGTTATACGACGTCCCACCTTTTGGTTGAGCAATGAATATTCCAGTGTTGTTTTTCATACCAATTATTAAAATGACTGTAAACACGAAAAACTCAACCTGCAGATCAGGTGGCTTCAGGATGGGATATTGTATGTGGCAGCCTCACTGCATGAATGCGTTTGTGAAGGCTAAGAGGACGGCATATCTGACAGACCTTCACTTCTACAGCAGTAACAAAGACACTTTGTAATCAGAAAGGTTTGGAATGAAGTCTTAGGACAGTACAAAACAGTACAATATGCATAATACAGAGTGTGACAACCAACCAAAAAAATACAATATACAAAATCTATTAGCAACAGGTTTTGTAGGTGAGTAATCTGAAATCAATTAAAATAATTTCAACGTAAAAGAATTGTTTATATAAATGTACTAAAATGGAGATTGAAATATCCTAAGAATAAAAAAAAAACAGCTTTTTGCCACACATGTAAAATGAAAACACACTGACAGTACATTTACACTCCATATACAAGACAGACCAGTGCATTAGAGCTAGCTAAAATGAGTCGCTACAGGGCCTGCTAATCTAATGGAAATAAAGAACGTAATCATGGCCTGGCAGAGTCTGCATCAAATAATTAAAGTCATAAATTAAATCCACACTTATACACTTCTAACCTTCTCCCAGGCTCTCCACAAAGCTTTAACACAGCCGTTCTCCATCAACCCCTAAACAGCTATTGTATTAATGATTTTCCCCCATTAAAACGCTCAATAGAGCAGCAACATGCAGCTTTAATAGAGTGCAATTCCAAAGGGACTGTGGCTTTTGCGAAGCAGAGGTCCTTAAATGCACATCCAATTTATTTAGAAACAGTTGAACCACCATCATGTGATGTTTCACTAATGAGTGACATCAAAAGAACAGAAGGCAGTCAGTAATGCAGTGCTATTGTAATGGTAAAATGTCACAGCAACTATCATCCAAAGCCTTTTAAAAGACATAATAACTGGATAACAAAGAGTCCCTGACTTTGCCAATGTTATTTCATTGAAATGTAGTCCATTAAGAATCATTGTGCGTTTGGTTTGAATTAGTCAAGTTAAAATGGATGGAGCAGAAATCCTCCATGAAACACTGTTCTCTACTATGAAATTTGTACATAAACAAAAACATGTATATTTTTAAAGGTTTAGTTCACCCAAAAATAAAACAATACTTGTTTTAAACCTGTATGACCGCTTTTTTCTTTGGAACACGTAAGGAGATCGTTTAATAATTGTCTGAATCGGCAGCTTTAATACAATGGCAGTACATTGATTCACTTTAAGAATTCACAAAACTTGACAACTCAAAAATGTCAGCAAAAAAAGTAATGAGGCACATTTTCTACAAACTCAGATTGGTTCTGGTAAAAACAACCAGATATTTAAGCAAAATCATGGCAGCATTTATTTTATTATTATTATTATATATTTATTATATTTTTTACTATCTTTTTGGAGTCTGCAGAAGTCATACAGGCTTCAAACAAATGTTTTGATTTTTTCCTCCTGAACCTTCCAGGTTGGCCAACTGATGACGGATGAGGTCGGCTGAGAAATGGGGGTGTCAGGTGAGGTACCACATAAGAGTGAGGGCAGCCACTATGCCGTTAAGTATAGCCATGCTGTAGCCCATATGGAACGAGTGTCCGGTCATTCGCCTGCAAAAAAACACATTTTTATGGTCTATTACTCTAGACAATACTCCCGGCCACAGCTGCATGATGTACTCCCCCTTTCCTTGAGCAATTAATCAGCATTTTAATCTCTGGAGTTGTGTGACTCCAACGCAGAAGGTTTACAAGCACAACAAACAAAACTGAGGACATGGAACATGTACAAGTGTATTGATCTTATCAGCTGGTCATTACCCCATGGTAAGTTGATGTAGATGCCCATAAAATTCCCATTATGGGTCATCTAGATGTCTAATGTTACATGGAGTCCTTTTTAACAGGTCATTTAGAGTACTATATTATGTTCAGGTTTAGCAGCTGTCTACCAGCTTAATCTGCGACAAAGCTTTGAGATGTTTAAAGGTAATGTTTGTAATGTCTGTGCCAACAGTGGCACCAAACAGCAAAACACTCCCTCCATCTGCTATTGGTCAGACAAACAGATTGAACCAATGCTGTTGTGTCACACGGGTCAGAATGCTCAAACAAACAGCACAATGTTTCAAAAACGGATGTAGTTGTTTTTTTTACGGTAAATCAAACAATAATAGCTATAAGCTATTATAACAATGCTATTGTCTCATCTCTTTAAACTAGGATAGAAGTGCTTTAACATCAAAATATGTTTTAACACCATATAGCCAAACACATTCAGTGGTGCAATAGTAAAAACATAATATGGGCTCTCAAGACTCTTGGTTATTACATCAGCTGGACCACATGGTTATGACCTGATGTTAAGCATCTACTGCCACGTTGTTATTGTAGCAGATACGTTCTAACCAGAACGTCACATGGTCAGATGGGGCTGTATCAGTTTGTGTCCGTCAAAACCTTTTTTCTCCAAGGAAGCACAAGGTCCATTTATCTTAAAGACAGAACACACACATTAATGACACTTCAGACAGACAGTAGCCTTGACACAGAACATTAGGAAGTCAGGCGTGTCCCGATGCAACTGAGAAAAAGGGTCTGGGAACAGATTATAATTAAGGCCATCAGTTCAGATAATTTACTGGCATGAGATCTAATCAGAAAAGAGCATGAATAAAAACCCAAAGCACCAAAAGCGACTAAACTAATTACTATTAGCCAGTTAATTCAGCACATCAATTAGAGTCGCCTGGACTCCCTGAACCTCACCTACAACGGAAGCAGATAATGTAAAGCTTATCTACTGAAGACAGCCACGAAAACACTGACTGTGACCATATGTACCCACTGACTGAAACGTTGGGTTTCTATGGAAACAAAATGATGGGTGCATTATAATAACGTGTGTGTGCAAATCGGGTCTGAGTGACAACAAAAAGATCGAATAGCTTCTATTAGTAGAAGTCACGCATGGATAAAACTGCAGAAGTCTAATTGTTAGAGTGGAGCTGTGACAAACTGGCGTTATGAGAGCACTCGCAGGACAGGATGCGTGTCCACCACTGCTGTTTTGTTGTGGTGAAATGGAGCTATGCAAGCGTGAAAGAACAAGCAGACCCAGTCACAGTTCTGTGAAGCTATGACAAGGGTCAGTCAATACCACCCCATCCGGCTGCTAGCTGGTCGATAGCCTGTTTGTGATCTGAGCTGGCTGTGTAAGCTGAGTTCAGGACAGGCATCGTCAGAGCGCCGCTGTGAGATTAGATAACCAACTCACACGGTGACGGAGTGACCCTGGGTTTTATCGCAGAGCCTCCAGACACAATCAATAATGTTCCTCCCCAACAGCCAATCAGAAGCCAGGTTATGGATTCATAAAGTGAAGCACAGCTTAAACTCATTTTGAAACTCAGGAGGAGAGCCGTTTCAGTTGGCGTCAAAAGGAGCAGCCCGTCTCAGTATGCATGATCTGTTTCAGGCGAACGGATTACACGTTGGATTACGGCAGGAAATACAGGTGTAAACCGGGGGCCAAAAATGTTTGAACACCACTATGAAACAGTCAGATGTAGAAAATAACACACATATACGCATACGTCTCAAATGACATCAAGGGTTTCCTACTCTCCAGTCAGAAATGGCGTGCTGATTAATGTTTACAGATTGACGACTTTTTGCATTTTAAAAACATGAAAAACCTCAGGAGATGCATTAAAGATGCATGTTATAACTAGGTGAAAATCTTTCTCACCTGACCACCCGCTCAACTGAGACAGATCTTTATATCAGATGTGCACACTGGGGCTTTACATACTCTCCCTTTCACCATCTCAATGTAAATGCTGCTCAGGAGTGCCATCTAACACAAATGACTTCAATTACAAATTACTAGTTAAATATCAAATACTGCTACAAGTAGCTCTGCAGGCAGTTACTTTATTCCACCACGATTCACTGCTACATCTTTAGTGCCATTTTAGGTCACCATTCAAAATTCATTAGCTGTTATCAGCCGAGCTTCCTAAAAAAAAACTTTCAAAACTTCCGAAAAGGACAATTTTAAAAAAAGTCCTTGTCGTGACTGAATCATTAAATCACTAGAAACAGAAAGTTTGGGTACTTACAAAAGTATTTTTAAATCTGTGAATGGTAACAGTCCATAGCAGCAGTTTCAAATGGACTTCCTAGCATGGGTACACAAGGCTCCGGGTAATAAATGTCAGGAGAAATAAGGTCATTAGAAACCCAACAGACTTCACAGTCTGAGGGGCTATTAGGGCAGCTTACACCTTCACAACACTTCCTTCAGTTATGCAGTGGGTTGTCACTGAAACCACTAAGGGAGTGTGACTAATGTTGTCACGGCAATGTTTTCCTGCATCAACACTCATTATTTTACCACAGTGTCATTTAGTTTACTTAGTTACCATAGAGACAGACTACAATTTATGTGGTGGTTAAACGAGGGATCTGTTATCTCTGTGCCAGGTTTTAAAAATGTGTGGGTGCATGACAATCTTTCAGAGTACAAACTAGTATAAAAATAATAGAACTGGCAGCCTTGGACACTTGTGTAGCACAGCAACAAACCATTGCCAAATGAGGGTTCGATGTTGTGAAAATACCAGAAATAAACCAGAAAATGTCTGTTTTTTTCACAATACTCAGTAAGATCATCTATAAATATGTTGTCATTTAGAAGTGAAATTAAGATGGAAAAAGGAGGACTTGGATCTTATATGCCTACGCTGGGAAAAAGTTCCAGAAGTTGGATTGCATTGGTTCACTTTTCCTGTGGCTAACACTTCCTGCACAAATCAGGCATATACAGCATTACCTATCCAAGGAATCTGCATTATTCCAAAAAGCACAGACCTGGATTTAGGTAACTGACAACAAAAAAAAGTTCCCTCTGTCAGAACATTAGCAGCTGGGGTAAAGGACATTTAGACATATTTGATGGGGCTTTGGAGCCACACGAAATCCCTGTGGACCAATACTGGGGCAGATTTTGAATGTTCCGCTTGGTGCTAGTTTTCAGGTCTGAAGATGAAAACCAATTACAGGAAAATTGCTTTTCTGGTCTCCTCCGAGCTTGTGCTCTCGCCTGGCCGAGTCCAACCAGCGCAAAGAGATAGAAACAATTTTCTATTTTACCAGCTGACAAGCTGCTCAAGCACTGACAGCTAAAAACAAAATAGGAAAAATGGGTGAATAATCTCAGAATAGAGGAACAGCCTTGATAACATGTTCCTATAACTCCTCTACTCTCTCGGGGTATTACACTGTTGAGCAGAACTGACTGTGGAATACTGAGCTTCTTGTAAAAGCAGCCACAGATCAATGTCATCAAGCACTGAAATAAATTAGCAGCATTTACAAGATCAATAGAAAAATTGTGGCAGGTGTTTCAGAAGAAAATTAACTCACTAGCATGATAACGGATGAGTTTGGATCATTAGCTCCAACGTAGCTGGAACGTACTTTAAAGCAGTTTGAGCTGCATGGACCAACTGCAAGAGCTTATAAACTTCCATTAAATAGCTAAATATTTTCTCACATTCAACTGGAAAAATCAGTTTTTGGTCAAGATTTGGTGCGAGATCTCTTATCTAGAACATTTAGATAAGAACATCTTATCTAGAAGTTATCATGGCGATGAACACTGATTAAAGCAAAGCTACCTTCATGGTACCTAAAACCAAGAGTTGGCAAAAACTAATTCTAAACTTACCTGGCTAGCCAACTAAACCAGCTTTATGGTACAGGTCCCTGACGAAATAATTTAGATGGGGAGTAACCCCACCTTAATAAGCACCTTATTTTCCTTCTACCTCTGCATACGACCTGAGCAGACGTTTTTAGGATTCCAATAAAGTGTTTTGGGCAGCCTGTTTAGGTAAACTGCACTGGCTCATGCTGGCTAAATGGGCAGTTTCTTTTTATGTGACAGCCTGCCTTATCTAAAACCATCTAAAGCAGTTTGTCTAATTCACGTATAACTGCATGCATATAACATGCAGTTTTATGACTACGTATAAATTATACATTTTAATTGACTAAGCCTGGTGACCAGTTAGTTACAGCACCAAAAGTATACAATTTCTATAAATTATAAAAGATCTTTATTAGGGTTTTGGGGGGGGGGGGAACTATCCAAAGACACGTTTAGTCATTATATCCCATATAACAGTTACAGAAGCCTTTGCGATGAAACCTTTGGCAACCTGTCTATACTATTGCTTGAGAGAATATGGTATAGCGTTTTTTTTAATTGTACAATAACATAAATGGGCTCACTTGAATCTGGCCGATGAAAGAGGGGTTGGGGGAAACATTCCTGGTTCAAATGAGTCAAAGTAGGTTAGGGTCCAGGAGAAACTGCAACACAGAACTCCAGCGACAGAAGACAGGACCAAAATACTCCAAAACCCTGCAAGACAAAACCACGTTGTACAACACGCAGCGAATATCAATTGCAACTATGAAAAATACACAAGGAATAAATTAGGACCAACCCAAGAGTCTCACTTCTGATCCATCTTCGGTGGTAATCCGTTCTGTTCTTATTTCTACAGATCAAAGAATTATGAAACAACGTATGCATATGCAAATATAGCACTAATGTACTGCACAACCAATAACTACAGAGATGTAAAAATGGAAGTGCTCACCTTTTAATACGATGTACAAGAAGGAGACAAGCACGGCGATAAATGAAACAACGACTATGCTGCACAGCATAGAGAATATGCGACCAGGCCACAGGTGTGTGTAGAGCGCCGGTTGCCGCCCAGGCGTTGCCCTGCTCTCATCTAAACCTGCATTTGCCTCCCCGGACGCGCTTCTTCTTTCTGTTATTACATTATCTTCATCGTCAGAATAAATGTCCAAAGACGGAAAGTCGGTATCTCTGTCAGGCTGTAACATTGCTGGCTTGGACAAAAGTTTTTAAACTTGCGATAGTTTTTGGTCAGTGAGTCACATCCTGCGTTTTACGACAGTGCAATGCGTTTCCGTTTCCCAGACAACACTGGAAACTGGCTAGTTAGTTAGCGCGCTAGTTAATACAACTTTTAATAATGTTATCTTGTTGTTAATTTTATTATGTTCGTAAAACGTATGTGAAATACATTTATATAGTGTTTAGTTATAAACACTGGTCAGATTCATGGTCTAAACTCAAAATGTATTTTTGTAAGTTTCAAACTATTTGAAGTTTTAAAACATCGCGGTTTGTACTTCCGTTTTGCGAACCCCGCCTCCTGCGACAATGTTGTCCAACCCAAACGGTTTACGTACGCAATACAGCACTACGATAGGATGTAATGTAAGTCATTTAACAAAATAAAACTTAAGCGCGTGAAGTTTAAAAAACTCACACTAGTTAGTAGTTAAATATGCCGGTGTGTGATTTAATTAAAAAAGATGAACAACGTATTGTCATTCATTGCTCCAGTACCGGACGGGGAAGAAAGTTTGACTTAAGACCTTAAGTCCTGCCATAAGCATTTAGAGTAAAGCACTAAATGATCAAACCACATCTGAAGGGACTGGTGATCATTTTGGGGTGCATTATACAATTATTACATTTCTGAGTATTTTTCAGTTTTTTCAAGGCTCTACTTTCAATTGTACTTAAAATACTAGATTCAATTGCAATTATATTCAATTGTAATTATTATGTATTAAATTAGCTGGTTAAAGAACCCTAAATATTAAATATATTATGCAATTTTCTGAAATTACAAAATTAGTAACTGTACTTAAAACAGCCATGTCCAATTCAACAAATAAAGCTGGCACACATTATAAGTTGCTGCCACCTTCTGGCGGCCTTTGGTTAGCAGTATTCATATCATAATGTCGATAATTTAGCAGTCCAGATAAAGAAAAACAATTGCAGAAACTCGCTGTACATATGAACTTAAATCAACCATACAAGGAAATATGATTTTAACGGTGCTGGTGTCATTGTTTATTTGCACACAACCGCTGATTCCAGTTTAAGAGATCAAGGTACAAAAAAAGTTACATGTGCCACTAGTGTCTGTTCAAGCGTTACGTGCAAACCACAGACATTTACCATATGCAACAACAGTGATGAGAGCAATTCAGGTCACAGATTCAGTTGATTCACTGTCTTCACCATCGAATTAAATAATACTGTTATACTAAACAACATAAAAGTTAATAACATTTCAGTGATATTGCAGATGTCGGTTTGTTTCAACAATATGTACAGCACCACAATGGATGAACAATGTAAAAAATAAGAGGCTCAATTTTGTAGCAAAATATCTGTACATTTAAAAAAAGACTTTTTGTCCAATGAAATGTTTAAAAAAAACCCGACAAACTCTTTTTTTTTCCACAGCCCACAAATGTCACATGAAATAAAACCAGTAGGAGAGAAAATCTGAGTTTAAAATGAATTGTTTTGTACATACAATGTTACACTGGATGTGAACACTTATTAGTAAAATTTTTATCTCAACATTTCAGGGGATGTTTCAGTCTATGAAGAGATGTCCTCAACCACATGACGGTATCACCGACCAGCTTGTTCGAACCTTCTTTTCGCTTCTCGTCCATGTTTTTTTAAGTCAAAGTTCTTTAAAATGGTCAAAGTTCAATGTTAATAAAAGAAAAAATAAAAGTGCATCTTTTAAACCCAAGTCCTCAGAAAAAGCTGCTCAGCCTGGAGATTGTTCCACACGACAGCAAAGACTGTGGTATCAAATTAAAACCAGAGGTATGATGCAGTTATTGGTAGATACCATCAGTGGGCCAGGCCAATCCAAGGAGTTCATTTGCCATTCCTGCTCTTTTCTTTGTATCTGATCCTTTAATTGTATTTAAAAGTGTAAAAGCTGAACAGTCTAACACATAAAAGACCCTATCACAACATCTCCCATTATGACGGTCATATGTAGAATACACAACATTTGAACACTTGACGGTAGTTTTCGTTTTCTAAAACAGTTCAGTCCATTGTATTTGGATCTCATGTGCAATTATTCAAGCAGACATGTTGAATGTCTCTTAGCAAAAACATCAATCATTCCACAGTTCTAACAGAGATGTAATGAAAATTGTGTGCTTTATCTTTTCTTTGTGTTGATGAAACTGGCCCAGCCTCTGTCCTCAAAGGCTAACGTAACTTGTTTAGCAGGTGGTGATCTCCATGTTGAGCAGCTGAAGGTGCTGTCCTTCAAAGTTTCTTCTCCCACTCCTTCTCAAAGCATCAGCTCTTCGGAAGGGTTGACTGCGCAGGTCTGAAGACACACAGGTAAACAGTTAGACACTCAACACATCTAGCCTGTGGTCTGTTGATATGGATGGGAGAGCCAAAGATGGGTACAAAACAGGCTGATGTCTGGATTCTTGATTAGTTTTAGAATTTAGATCTTTCTGAAATGATTAATGTGCTTGTCAAAGCATAAAAATAAGTTTGGCTCTAAGTTTCTGCACTAAGACCATACAATGACCAGAGGCTGTGCGTGATTTATTTGGGATCATGTTTGGGACCCAGTTTCCTGCATACCAAACTGTGTGCAGGAAACTAGCCTGTAAAGCTGAAAAATTGTACAATTTAAAGTAGTTCATAAGCGAGTTACATTTAATTTAAGTATCATGCAAAATGGAAGAAGTGTTGAAGGAGGGCATGCTTTTTAGTACTGTATTTTTGCCTATACTGTTTTTTTTTTGTACATGTAAAGAATGAAAAAATGAAGAGGTAGATAAAGAGAAGGATGGAATGAACAGGAGGCGAGTGAAGAGGCGGACATAAAAGGCACCTTTCTGAAGGGGGGAGAATTAAGTTTAATAATGGAAGTCCTCGGAAAGGGCGGGGTCACAGAAGAACCGCGAGCCACGTTTGGCTGATCGTGCGGTAAAGGGGACGGTCTTCAGCACTGCAGCAAAATAATAGCCAATCACAACACAGAAACAACAAAGCTAGAAGCTCTAGAAGCACAGAATTAAACAGAAACATAAAGCCTCTAAGCGCTAGTAAGACTAAACTGCATCACGTCTACTGTTACTATTGAAAGAAACGGCACCAATACACAATTAGAAACATAAAAAAAACATCTTTCCAGCAGTGTTCTTACCCGTGATGATGTCTTCGATGGCTCCATCTTTGCCTTCATAGACGTGGCGGCTGTCCTTGCCCTGCCTTTTCCTTAACTCTGAAATCAACTCCTGTTGCTGCCGCTTGCCCTTGTGAGATGGTGACTGGTGTTTGTATGGGGAAAAATAAAGAATTTGGAAAAATATTTTTAGTTATGAAACGGTTCCAATGTTTGTATTCTAAACTTGACAACAGCTTTCATGTCTGTCAGAAAATTGTAATATTAACATCACTTCTAACCCACAAACCACTGGGGCAAGCAATATTTCTTTAGTTTATTCTACTGAGGTTCTGATGTCTGACTTGCTCAAAATGATACCTGCTGATCTTCTTGCTCCTCCATCATGGCCTCCTGTTCCAGGAGCTTCTCCATCATCAGCTGCTCCTGCCTCTTCTTCTGCTCGTTCTCTTCATTTGCTTGCTGGGAATAACAGCAGACAAATGAGATCTGGCTGATGTGTAAAGCAGAATGGGGCTCTCTGGTGCATGAGACTCACCCTATAGGACTTGATGAAACGCACAAACACTGGGAAGAAAACTGAGGGTGGCATGGTCTTGGGGCTCTCCCCGAAAAACTTCACAACATCGTCAAAGGCATCCTGTAATTACATGCAAGTCACGTGACCACATTTCAAAACAGTGTCATTTGATAAATCTGAATTTACAAAATCTAAATCTGACATTAAATACACTATAATATGAATGCTATACATCTTGAAGATGCTTGAAACAGCCTACCTGCAAAGCTACATTTAAATGGTTTAAAGGTAAAGGGTGGGTGGTCATATCATACATCGATTTAATTTAGCTTATAGAAGTGAATTAAATCTATTCGTTGAATCATTTTTAAAAACATCCCCACTTCACAGCATTTTTGTGCCTGAAGGCCAGTTCACACCAAGAACGATAACTACAAGGATAACCATGTTAGTGTCCACAGCAACAGACAATGTTTATTTGCGTGCTGTAGTAAATGTGCAAGCCCTTTAACTTTGAATGGATTTGATTGGCTGCCAGTTTTATCGTTCATCAGCTGGACAAAAATTCTGAAAAATGTCCAAAATTGATCCCAATGATATTGTTCCTTGTGTGTTTATTGTTATAATTGAGGTGTTGACTGTGACATTCTCTTACGTTTAGAACGATTTTATCTTTATAATTATTGTTATCATCCATAATTTGAGCACTGCTTAAAAAGTTTCACAGTTCTGTAGACATCAGCTACGTTATTTCAGGATTGGAGATTTTCCCAAACCTGTGCAATCCGAGCATCATCCAGGAGTTTCTTCAGCCTGGCCTCGTTGTGATGGATGAAGTCTTTGAGCAGAGAGTTGTGACCGTGCATGCTGTACTCTCTTCTGGTGAGATCCAATCCTCTCTGTAGCTCCTTCACATCCAGGAGAACGTTCTCCAGAGAGACTGCAACGACAGATTAATGAGACCTAATGTAGATACCGTAACATCTGCAGGAGGACAGTAAACTTGTAATATACAAAAGCATGTTTCAAAGGTCAAAGGAGACTTGCCTGCAGCAGCTTTTTCAATGTAGTGTAGCTCGTTGTAGAAAATGCTCACAGCAGGATATTTCTCCTTGACCACATTGGCTATGTAGTGCAAAAGCGTCTGCTTCCTGTCTGTGGACTTTGTCTCCAACAGCTGAAAGCGTGAAAGTAATATAATTACACAGAAAACCGAATCAGATGAGAAGCAGGTAAAGAGAACGTGGTTTGAGTGTTATGAGAGGTGATCATTTACCAGATCCAAGCTCTGAAGCTTAAAGCCATAAACAGCTCCTCTCTTACTGCTGTTCATGTAGTTCCCCAGTGCCAAAATGATCTGAGGTGAAACATGTCACAAAGACACAGATTTCAGTATCAGTATCCAAGAAATGACGGAAAGAGACTCTTGGCGAGTGTCTTACCTCAAGAATTTTCTTCAGTTTCTGGGATGATTTGATGGATACAGATGCTGCTATGATCGCATGAAGTTGCTGTAAAGAAACAAACAAATACAATGTAAAATATGTGTGAACAATGTGATCTTTGTTATGTTTGGTCACATGACTCAATTGCTCTGTTCCAGATCAGACAGTATTTTATGCTTATAATTATAAAGGCTGTCCAGAAAGTTAGACATCTTAATTATGTTAACTACTACGACACATCATTTTGGCTAAACTCTAAGGCAGCATTACATGTATCCTTTGCAGAGATGTCAATCCCATAATGCACTGTGCCAAGTACTGAAAAGTATAGATTAAAACTAGTTCAGTGTAATGCAATTTTGTTTTGTGTGTGCTATGCATTTCTATGCTAGAATGCTGTTACCCTAGCACCAACATTAAACCCCGTTTCAATTTGAAAGTGAGTTTCAATTTGAAACCCTGTTTCAGATTGAAACTCACTTGATAATGGTTCAGGAGTAAAGCAACTCACTACATTTTGGAACAAAATTCATTTGTTCTTCATGTTTTAGCTCCTTAACTCCTGTATTCCCTGCTCTCATCTTCCATCCATTTATCCATCCAACCATCCAACTATCCAACCAACCATTCAACCAACCAACCAACCATTCATCCATCTTACCGGTGTCAGCATCTGCAAGCTGTCGCTGTAGTTGCCCATAAAGGCCATGATGGTCATGCGCTGGGGCAGCCTCTCGATCTTGCTGAAGAGCATCATGAAACGGTCTTCATCAGTAAGGCCATCCATTGGCCGGCGCTCCCTCTCATACTGCCGGAGCACCTTCACTTCACTCTCGGTGGGCATGAACCTCATCAAACACTCCACAAAATCCACCGGCACCGTACGCAGATCAAACCTGAGAAGAAGGGTAACATTTGTCAACAAGAACAGACGAGTAGAAGATACAACAGTATTGTATCTTCTATAGAACTTTGAAAGAAGCAAAACCACAAAATATTTACTAAATTTATTTACTTAATAAATATTAGGTAAATATTTACTTAAAGAAAGGATTCTACAGCTAATAACGTCATCTCTCTGAATATGCTGTGGCCAACTACAGTAACTTACGTCTGGATTGCTTTGCAGATCTCTTCTGGGCTTTTCCCTGCCTTGCGGAGGGTGATGGCCAGGTTTTTGGCTCTGTTGGCCTCCAGTAGTGACACTTTACTGGGGCCCTTCTGAGGAGCCTTCTGTTTCTGCAGCGTCATGTCAACAGCAGGGCCCTGGGCTTTGGTCTTAAACATGTCCTCAAATTCATCCACATTGAGATCCTACAAGTCAAGGTCTTCTATTAAAATTCTCATCCTCAGGTGGGGTCAAATCAACATGAAACAAAAACTAAACCCATTTATTTTCTTAATGCACTTTTCAGTCTTATTATGCATGATTGTTATTCCACATCAGATGACATTTCTCTTTACATTTTGTTTCTTAAAATTTACTGATTACCTCTAGCTCTAAAATAACTTTTTCTACTGTTCCATACTGGCACGTAATGTCAGATTTTTCAAAATCAAATCAGTTCCCAAAGGAAAAACAATAACGCCCACCCTACAATTGTTCCTCATAAAAATATAAATATAAAAATTCCATCTGGAATCTCCCTAAAAAGTAGCAAGACTAAAACAGAAATAATATTATGTCTGCCAGCATAGTGGTATAATACATGCAGAGTTGTCAGAAATCAAATATTGCACACTATGTAGTGCACAGATAAATACCTCCAGGATCCTCTCATCATCAATTTCATTGAAGACAGTTCCATTGATCTGATTTGGTTTCAGAGCCACCCAATTAAAAACGGGCATTCGGAACTTGGTTTTGATTGGTTTCTTAATTTTTACGGCTGAAAGGGAGAAACAGGCTTGTGAGTACAAAACACCTCCGTAACTAATTAATGAGGTTTAAAATGAGTATAATCACAGGTGTACTTGATTACATGCATTATAAGCACAGACACACAACACACAATGTGACTAAATTGTGACAGTATGTAAATGATGGTCATGACAAAAGTCAGGAAACCTACAGAAGAGTTTGATTGGTCCATCTTTGAGGGCAAGGAAAAAGAATAGATAAAAACAAATGTTTAGAGAGATACAAAAGCATAAACATCTATCAAGAGAAAGAAGAAAATGTATCTAAGTGCTAACAAACTCGCAAAAAAATTTAAGATCATCAATAATTATTTTGGGGAAAAGTGAAGTCATATAAAATGACACACACTCACTGAAACACTCATACACCCACACGTACCTGTCAAGCCAGAGTTGAATATAACAGTGGGCGTGCCGCTGCCTGGGAGGGGCGGAGCACACGGAGGGGGAGGTGGAGGTAAGGGAGCAGAGATTTCAATTGAATGACCGGGAGGGGGAGGAGGGGGTGGTGGAGGAGGTGGAGGAGGAGCCGGGGCTGAAGATGCAAGACCTGTCGAAGGTCCATTAGGAACTACAGAAATAAGAGAGAGAGGTGTTGACCACAAACATCACTGTAAATTAAATGAATCAAGCCTAAGGGCATCTGTGTCCATTTAATAAGATTACACAATACAAACATGTGTACAGTACAATAGTGTTTAATATGACATAGATCTAAAGCTGGTTTACTGGAAGGTTTAAGGCACTGTTGTTAAACTGCTTTGAAATAATATATAGAGTATAGTAGTGAGTTGTTTTCAATAGAATTGAGTAAAGTAGCTCCTCTTTAAAATAAAGGGATCATTTTTTACATCCTTCTCCTACAAGACCTCCTAAAATTTTTCAGCCCCCCCTTATGAGCTCTGACGGGGGGGGGACTAAAGTTACTGTGTTCATGTATTATTATTATGAAGTTAAAAGTGAATCTAGGTTTTCTTTAGCATTGCTGGTGCCTTGCCATGATTTCTGCACCCACAGCAAACAGAACCAAATCCTGTCTCCAAAACTGTGATATGAACTGAACCATGGCACTGGTATATCGATACACCCCTAGTAAAAAACAAACAAACCAGTATTTCTGTTTTGCATAAAGGCTTGTCCTAAAGGAAGCGAGTTGCAACTTTAATTAACAGAATAATTGCACATTTTAGGTCATTATTCAACAGTTATCATCATCATCTGTTTACTGTTGCGACTATATTAAGTCGAGTGGAGTCGAACTTGAGAATGATTCGGTCTTGACTCGTGAATGAATCATTTTGACTGGTTCTGTGGAATGAATCAACTGATTCATTGAAAGGATTTATGAACCAGACTTCACTACTGTACTTCAGTCATGAAGTCACAAGATCAAAGGCATCGATGATAGCGCAAGAGTCACATTGACCACTGTAACGATAGCTTTATGCAGCTTCTGTGGAAGCTTGAAAGCGTTAGTGTTTGTTAAACCTTTGGGCTACTACCACAGATCTACTACTACATCAACATCAATGCAATGATATAAAACTCATAATAAGGGTCACTTTTAATTAATCATTTTCTTCAAGTTGTTGAAACTGATACTCACCAGAGGACACTGGCATTGGTGGTGGTGGTGGAGGGGGAGGAGGGGGGAGCGTGGCCATCGCCCGAAGGGTGCTGGTCTGAGAAGAGCTGCCAGAGCTGTAGACTGCACTTGCACAGGCTCCGGCCAGGGCATCAGGGCAGGGAGAGAGAGCCATGGGCTGAGGAGGTGAGGGCAGTGGAGACACGTCTCCTTCCCCATCTCCCTCACCCCTCACCTGGATCTGAAGGCTGCCTCTGCGCTCTAGCTCATGGATCTTCTTCTCCAACTTGGACTGTTTCTGAATTGCTTCATCCTTTTCACGAACCATCCGCCGGAGGGTGTGAACCTGCGAGCTGGCGTCCCGGTACACAGACTGCACAGAGAGTCATTTACATAACGAGTTGTGTTATATCACATATGTAAAGTAAATTAAACTAACATAGGTTAATTGATTACTTTTTAAAGAAATTACTAAATGTCAAATTCTAGAAACTATTTGAAAGGACATCCGAAATGCATGCTAATTTATGCAAAAGATATACATTTATAGAAATACATTTAAACCGCTTTACTTAATGATTGCTTCAACCAGCATAACAACAAATGTTTGAATGAAAAATGGTGCCTTTAATTTTATGCTTTAAAGCAGCAATACAGAAGTTTTGCCCCTCTTTCGCCATCTCTGTACAACATTGCAAGTTACTTATTTTCTTAGCGTGGACGACAAATTTAATTTCTAAGAAACTGCCTTTTTTCCATGAAATCAAACCTAACAGCTCAAATTATCATTATTATAAACTTACTGTTGTAAATCATGGTAAGATAAGGAGACAGTTTTGATCACTGATGTTTTATGTACTTGCTTATTAAATGACTTAATTTTTAAAATTTATTACAAATTGCAGCTTTGATAAATTCTGTTGTTTTAAATTGTTAGTGTAGTAAAACACAGTGGCATAATAAATAATAGACCAAAGCTGTAGATCAGGGTTTGGGTGGTGCGGTGTGACACTGACCCGTACTGTATCCAACTCTTTGTTCTTCTGCATCAACTGCTTCTCAAGCTCCACAATTTTAGACATGGCCTCATTCTCCGTTTCCAAAAGCTTGTCGTTCATCTGTCAACATGAGAAATAGACAGAATAACCAAAAAAAGATAAAAACTCTTAATTCGCCAGCATCCAGATATCAGGTCTGAAGTTTTAACTGAACGTAAAATAACTAATTTAAAGAAATCATGAAATCAAATGATGTGAATGAGGAATCCGTTCTAGAAGACGAGAAGATCTGTCTGTGCGCTCTTACATGTGACATACTCTCCTCCAGTTCCTCCACACGTTCCAGGGCAGCGTTTTTGGTCTCTGCGTCCTCCAGAAGAGTCCCAACATCGAACAGGTTATCTAAGTAAGCCTGGATCTGCACTTTCAGTTTATCACTCTCTGTGTGTTTTAGCCTCTGTGTAAAACACACAAATACACACCAGAAACAGTGGGCATGAGTTTCTGATTGAGTGTATAAAGCACCTCAGAACAGCAGGAACATTTCAGTATTTCATACCTCTAGATAGTCATCCAAAGCCAGCTTGGTAAAGTCATACTGGAGATGGACTCTGAAGTTCATGTCTTCTACTGAGTGCACCACGATATTAATGAACTGCATACACGCCACCTGAGTCACAAACCAGAAGATTTCAGTCAATGTCAATGTAAAAGGCACTCCAGAGGAGGAGCAGAACTCTGTAATATAGACCCACCATGAAATCAATATTGTTGTCTTCATTTTTGAAATGTTCCATCAACTTCTCAAACCTTTGGGATTCCGAGCAGACCTGAACACATGCAAGACACAAGTTATTATAACAACACTGTTTGTTCTTTTGCCATTTACTTTTTGAAAGTTTTGAAAAAAGACAGTCATTTAAAGAAGTAATAATTTTAAGCTATTTTTGCTAAATGCTTTTGAATATTGTATTCAATACTCAAAGAAAACATTTAAATTTTCTAGGTGTGCTTGTAAAAAAATAGTGTTTCCCATGGTTCTGACTGTGTAAATTGAGGAATAAACAAAGTTAATTGGACCAATTAACACACCACCACAACAATCTCATAGCCAATCAGGCACCAGCTGGTAGTTGTTTCCAGTGTTGCATAGCATGTTCGTTATTGGAGCAATAAGTGGAAAGATGTGTTTGTTTGGATGTCGATTTTAAATATCAACAGCGTTTCTCCGAAATTGTTATAAATTATTAAAAACATAATATGATTTTAAAACCTCTTTGAAATGGTCAAAAGCAGCAAGGATGATCTCGTGTCCTCCTCTGACCAGACACACAGCAGCCAGAAGCTCCAGGACCAGAGCTTTGGTCCTGTACAAAGACAAAAACTCTAATGTTAAAAGCTCTGACAAAGTATTCCAACGAAAAATTCCAGGTACAATTCTTAATCTAGAAGTCTCCAAGAGGCATGTCAGGCGATTCTACTGATTTATTTCTGACAAATTACAGAAGGAATTATACCTCCAATAAAACAAGCTATTCATAACCGTTTTCGTGGCTTTCAAAAAGTGCTGTTTTAACATCTCAGTTACAAACAGTTATCTCCACTTTACACAGCTAACTCACAATTCATCCATTTAAAGCTAAAGTTACCAAACAGCACTTTGATCAAATTTAATAGCTCAGGGTATTAATGAAAGCCTTGACAGATACGTCACATCACAAAGAACAATGCTGAATTCTTCACACAGATATTGGTTCAGGGAGAGGCAGCCTGTGTTGTGTACATGCACAGTTACCTGGGATTTTTGTTGTTAAGGCTCAGAGCAATTTCATTGACAGCGTGTGGATGGGACATGACCATGTTGAAGCCATACTTCAGACAGAAAGTGTGAGATAGAAAACAAAAGAAAAAGTATTTAAATAACTTTGAAAAGCCACTGAATTAATTAAACATTGATACTTTGTGGGGAAATCTAGCACAGAGGCTTTTTGCCGCAATAAATAATTTTACAGTCTGTTCACCTGATAGTTCATAATGGCTCTGAGACACATGATGCAGACGTGAACATCATCCTTCTTACACACCAGACGAGAATTCTTCAGAGTTCTGCGACTGGGCAAAGTATTCGACCTGAGAAAGCGTTACAATATTAAGCGCTGTCTAGTAGAAATACTTTAGTTTTTCAGGGTGAACTCGCATCTACTTGTGTTTGTATGCGTGTCTACCTCAACGAGTGTCGTGTGGATCGCGGTATGCTGCTGCCACTGACTGGTGAGGGCAGATTACTGTCACCATGGAGATCTTCTATGGACCTGCTCCATGGGGTCTCCACGGAAACCTCACCTGTGGTGCTCTCAGTTACATCTCCATCAAACCTAAAAGGAAGAATAAGAGCTTAAACCATAAACAATACACGTTTCTAAATAGTCCACTGAAGGTAGTGGAGGTTCATTGGCTTTCAGATGTTAGCCTAAGTTAAGTCTCATCTAAAGAGATCAGAACAGTTTTAAATCTTTAAAACAGTTTTCTGTAATTTTAATGAGAAATGGTGTTTAGGAAAAGTTTTAGTCCGGTTTCATGCCCCTTCACAGTGCACATATTGCACCTACCAAGAGAAGTATATATTGACTTATTTTTGTTGATGGATGATTTATTTACTTATTTTACATGGCTGCTAACTTTAAGATTTGTCTTTCCAGCACTGTCTTAGACACACGTTACGTGAGTCTAAGACTCATCTGTTTAGCCAGGCATTTAGTTAAAACCCTTAGTCCGCTTCTAATCCTCCTGCACTTATTCTGTAGGCTGAGAGCAATTCGAGTTTTCATTTCTTCCACTAACTTCTTTTTCCATCCGTTCTTTTTATTAATCCTTTATTTTTTAGAGGCACTAACATTATTTTCATTCCATTGCTCCACTTTCACCTTGAGCCACTCTAGCCAAAGTTCACTAGCCCGTGTCATGCCCAAATCTAATCCCAGCCCATCATTAATCAACACTTGGACTCTATCTGCACCATTGAGTCTCATTCAAAGTAAGTCAAAACTAATGTCTGCTATGCACCATTGGATCTTCCTTATAAAGATATATATCATTATATATATTTAGTTGCACTAACATTTTGTCAATATTATCAATTTATTTTTGTCAATATTAACAATTTGTCAATATTATCATAAATGTAGTGGCTGGATTACCTCTAGTCAAATATTACATACAGTATGTATCTATGTTGGCACACATTTGTTAATGCACCAATCAGAAAGGGATAAGCTCCTTATGCTTGCCTCTTTCCAATCATTTTACCTGTTATCTAACATTACCTGATTTCATAACATTTATTACAGGGATCTGTGGTAATGGGTTTAGTGTTTCTGACAGTGTAGTGACCTGCAGCTGTCAGATTCGTTCTGTATTGGCAGTCTCAGAGGTGAGTGTTGTTGAAAAAGCCAAAATAAAATGTTTTTCATGAAAAAAATAATACCAGGCCTAAATAAACAGAATGTGAGGAAAACATTTTTTACAATTAAAACACTTAAAACAGTGACTGCATCAAAATCTATTGGTATGGAGACAATAGATAACCAATTATTTAATTATTCAAAATCATAATGAGATCAAAATCTACTATTTTTTTTAATTTACATCCTTTAATCAAAATATGAAAAAGTGCTTCTCCTCAGGACCAACAGATCTTCTCTGATGATGTCAGTCTGACGGCTTGGGCAGAGCCAGCGCAGTTAACCACACCTCTCCAATGCTAGTCTGCTGTGAGCTTTGAAACGCCTACTTTTCCACAGCCAATCAATTCCCAGTGGAAAAAACAAGCCACACCCTCCATTTTTCAGTTTCATTTTAAATTACATCAGAACACTGAACTACAGTTGGTTGCAATTTCAGGTTCACCATACTTCAAAGCCGGTTTACACAGACTTGACAGCTCTGATTTAATTCACATTTCAAGTTTTATGTTGATTGGTTGCCAAAATGAGTTGTCACAAAACATAACAGGGGATCTGTAAAAATTTCAGAGGCATCCATTTAACTTATTACCCCCGTCGAATGTCAAAGAAGTGCCCCCCCCCATTATTAACATGACGGAGACAGTAAAGCAAACAATACCAAACTGTAGCACGTCATCTTTGATGTTTTGAGTCTGCCACAAGCAGTCTTAGACTGCAGTGCGTGCCTTGAAGAGTGCACACTTCTGAGACATGTCTTGACTAACAGCAGATTTCAAAAAGATCTCATGTCTAGACGTCTTGTCATCAAATGTGCACACTGTCCATATTTTAGCTTTCTTCTTCTGCCAATCAGTGCAAAAAGGGGCGCAAACCTTCCTTAGAATTGTTGTTGAAATATTGTCAAATATTACAGCTGTTATGTGCACAAGATTTTGTGAGAACAAGCTTTGGGATTGTAGCTTTAGATGGGAAGAAGCATGTAGTGTAATATCAGTTGTGTGGGGACAACGGAGACCAACAGACTGAGTTGTGCAGTGTGTGCTGGGCTTCAGTGGGCAGCTGTCTTAAACCAAACATAAACATAATAGCCTGGTGTCACAGAAAGGTCTTAGATTAAAATTGGGACATTTAAGTATTTTTGCCATGTCAAGTGTGCCATAGAGAAACAATACTGCTGTGCATCTTGAGACAAAACAATGGCGCCGATATATTTTAAGATTTGCCGGTGCAAGTTGCTTTTAGTTAAAACAGATTAAACATGAATGATAGTCTGGGACTAGTCTTAAGAAAGCACTTTGATCAGATGACAACAAAAGTCTGTGAAACCGGGCCAATTGGTACAAGAAAACAAAAGCAGATTTCCGAAATAAAGACTGACAAAAAAAACAATTTCTTACGTGACGGCGTACTGGGCGAAGGACAGATACTCCACCAGAACATCGAGCCCTTTATTCTCCTCATTGAGAAACTCTCTCACCCACCTGAGCAAAAAACATTAGATGACCATTAAAAGCGCTTTCCTTATTCGAGTGCCTGAATGAAAACACACGTTTCACAGGTCAAATGAACAAACTTCAAGGGTCATTCAGCCTGAAGTGACTCACCCGATGTGATTGGTCCTAAGAGATATCTCCAGCTCTCTTAGCACCTGAGTTGACTCCTGAACCCGCCTCCTAAATTTCTGAGCAGAGAAAGTGAGATGTTAATGTTGGATTAAATATGAGCCACAGATAAGCGCTCAAGTTCTTCAGTTGAGTGCTGGATGGGATGTCAAGTTAAAGAGGCTGGTGCCTTTTTCATGACATTCATGCAGTAAATGAGCTGAATTATGCAGGAAACATTTCTCAGTCGCTTCTGTCGCTATTGACTTTCTGCCTGCTGAGTGCTCTGCTCTCCCCCTTGTTCAAACAGATTTATTTGCATACACAAGCTCAAACTTAATTTAAGGTTCCTTTACTCATTAACACATGCTAGCTGGCAAAGGCAAGTTACCTCAGAAATTGTTAAGGCTGAAATTTCACACAAAACTGAAATGAGTACCACAACAATTAGCTGATGCTTTGAAAATGACTTGCGCATGTTTTACACAGCACACGTAAGTGGCATGTATTTATTTCAGTGGACATTAACAATTTACAGCAAAAATGTAGATCTGTTGACTTTTAGCTGCAAGTTTATTTTTCCTGTTCACAAATTACTCTAAAATAAGCCTGTCAATACATAAAGTAAAACAAAGTAAATTGGTTAAAATAAAAATGTGTCTATCACATATTGCTAGTGACTTGATTCATGTTACACACAGTGTACACCAAGACATTAAGCAGCAGTTTTATTCAGCAGTCTGACTAAATCCAGATAATTAAGCAATTTATACACTTTTGGGTTTGGGTTAAGTGTAAATCAATTACTATTTGAATACAGATTTGGTCTCGCTTATCATGCATATTAGACTTGCCAATTCACATAAGCTAATGCCCAATAACAAATGTATTATTTATGACCATAAAGAAATCTGCAGCTATTCTCTTTTGTTATACAATCAAAGTGCCTTCTGTTGCAGTATTGCCATACAGTACATTATCACACAATAAACATTATATAAGGACAGTTTCACTTCAGCTTGGTGTTAAGAGGCTTGCTCAAGGGCACAATGGTGATCACCTGTTGTAGCTGTGGGTTACCAGCCCAGATTTTAATTCCCAATGCTCCATTAACATTCCAGAAGAAAGGCCATACAGACAGTCTGCATATTTGGAGAAACTCACCTTTCTGGTGACGGCAGGGTCCAGAAAGCTTCGGAGCTTCTGGATGTAAGTATGTGGAGGATTTTTTACTTGAAACCGTTCCTGTAAGACGCACAATCGATGTTATTCTTCAAGCAAGTTCAAACCCCTCCCCAAACTTGAACAGGAACCGTTAACTGGTCAGATCTTTTATTGTTCAGTCTGATCTCCTCCTCAAGTCTCAATTTCACCAATCACTTACAAACCACATTTCAGCCTTGAAAGCATGTTGGCAATCACTGAGATATGATCATTTATTATTTAGACAGAAGACATTTCACACACTTTCACCTCAACAAACCTTTCCACAGTCAGCCGGGCTCGCTTCTCTTACGTCACTGTAGCCATGGCGACATTATTGGGTAGATGTAGAGAGAATGTATTAATATAAAATCTGTTTACTTGGTGGTGGCTGTTATGATAAAGGAACTTTCCTTTGTTAAATATTGACTTATCAGAGTTTGGCATGTGAGACAGAGACCATTTACGGCAGGATGGGGCGCTGTCCGGCCACTCAGAGTTGTTACGTTTAACTTTATGCAAATGAGTAGCAACAAAATGAGATATCTACCAATGGGAATGAAGACATGTGATCTGTCTCCAGTGAGATACTGCAGTTGAGTGTGAGACAGAGATGTTACTGTGAGCAGTTTTACTGTTTAATATGATTTGCCTCCGCCCACATACAGGAATATCTTTAAAACATTTTCAGTGAAAAAACGTTCTGAGAGAGTTTGATTTATGATCTCATTGGTGATATGATGTGCTATAAACCACTGTAATTTATGTACAAACATATTCCCTTGCAGAATGTTCAAGTCTAGCAGCAAAGTGATTTATTGTTAACAAAGAATGCCATCTTCATTTTAACCAGCAATACGTCTTTTTTCTGATCTAATTTGGAAATCATCACAGTAACAACTGTAACAACAGTTACCAGCAGTAGAAATGTCTACTGGTGACCAACAGTACAGCGACCTCCAGCGATAAAATTACTGCATGCGTGAAGCCATGCTTATGTAACAGCTCTGATTACTAAAAAAATACTCTGTGCCTTTAAGAAACTCAGATATCTGGCATGACAGCTGCACCAAGATAATAATGTGTTATAAGAAACGTGATGGACAGCTTGTAATGCTTTCATATACTGTAGAATGTTAAAATGGACTCTCACCTGATCACAGATCAGCTCCCACTTCTTTTCATTGTCATACTGTCTAAGGAGCCTCACTTTATCTGGAGGAAGGTTCATAGAGTTCTGAGGGTGGGAGGGAGAGACAGTGAGAGAGAGAATGACAGTTAACTCTAAATTCATCCATCTCATGCATGAAATCACACTTTAACTGACGTAAAGCTAAACAGTGGGCCTATTCGAAATTCTGGAGACATTTTCTCTCCAGCAGATAAATCGCTTATTTTTATCTCACCTCTGAACAAACATTTAAACAACATTAAACATCCTCAGAAAAAAATGGTGCATCTTGTCCTTTAATAAATTCACATTTTACATCATTCACATTTATAAGCAGTTTACTGAATTGAACAAGTCTAGCATGATAGACTCCCTCTTACATCATGCAAAATACGAAATCTCCCTTTAACCATGAAATTGTCAGACATGTCCTTTAAGCTGTTATGAACCACTGTATTCATAAAATGTGTGTATAAAAAGATAATGTAGAGTGACGGATTGATAGAATTATTGTGGGGAGTTTATTTCATTGCCTAGCAAACTGACTGATTGGTTTTTCTTAATTGTTTGTTCTTCTGTTTGGGGATAGTAAGCCAGACTCGCATTGAATTAAATGATTAATGAGACAAAAGCTCTGATTTCTGTGGAAATCAAATAGCCTGCGCTTTAAATAAAGCCACAGAAGCAGCACCCGACATGTGAAAGTGTGGGGAGACTTGGTTGCAAAAGCCAACGCTATTGGGACCGAATTTGTGATGCAAATCTGTGAAAACAAGGCAGCATTAGCCCATTTGCATTCTGTTCCCTCGCTCTCTCACGCGCACAGATACAAACACACACAGTCAATGCAGATTTGCAGACTTTTGACTTTTGGATTCTTAAAACAAGCACTGATGTGTTTTTGACTATTGTGAGGTTGGGTCTCTAATGTAAGCAAATGACACGTCTGTCTGTAAATCAAGTCAGAGAGGTAAGTAACTGATGACCTATTCAAAGTGTACTGATTAAAGGCCCTTGAGAACTTTGCATACAAAGCTTGTCAAGACAATACGGGTTTGAGTCTGCCAGATTCATCACTGAAGCTACAGACATGAACACGATCAGCAAATATTCATAGGTTAGATTAAAGTCACAGATACAACACAAACAATAATAGAGACATACTTCACTGATCTCAGAGGTGCAATTTAGGGTCTCTAGGGGGAAATTTATACTCTCTCATACCGCAACTGCATTTTAATAGACTGCTTTATGGATTCTGATGAGAGACAAATAATAGCACGGAATAAATCACAAAACATAATGCACGTGCCGATAAAGATGTCAAAACCTTCAAGACAAACCGAGGGCCAGAAGACCACACCACAGACAACAATCAGACAGGTTGTGCCAATGGTTGAAATTACAATTTACAAGACCCCACAACGACACTGTAGCACTATCAAATGCATCTAAGTACAGAGACCATTTATGCCCCTTGGACCTGCTATACTCAGTATAAAAAACAATCCGATTTAAAAGCAAATGCAGTAAACACAGTAGTCATACAGTGGCCTACAGAGCATGTGCGATGGCTTTAGAGACAAGCGAGAGCGTAATGGCCACCCTCAGAAAGGATATATCTACACTAACGTACATTTTGTGACGCGGAAATGGATAAAAACCCAAATAATTCAATAATAAAGGGACCGCGCGCCTGCAATTAGTAGCCATCATGCACGCGCAAACAGCATCAAAGCGCTGCACACTGCCAAACCCACACAATAGAGGCGTGTGTGCTGGCGTGGGCTGCCAGCTTCCATACAAGTTGTGCACATGATACAATTACATCGATATGCTTTTGCTGGGAAATGCAATGAACAGTAGAATAAGTAAGAATTACCAGTGCGATTGCAAATCTTTCTTCCAGTTCGGCCGGGTCCGGCATGGGCAGTTTTGGGGGTTTGCTGCCCCTCGCCCTAAAATCTGTAAGCTGAGCATCCATACTTTCTGCGTTCCCCATGTTTTTGTCTGCTCCTGATGGTGATGCCCAGTGACGGTAAACACTTTCGAAAAACGTAATCAACTCCAAAATATAGTCAAGAGGCAAAAATCAAGCAAGATTTTTTACAGAAAACCACAGACCCTCTCCATCGACGCAAACCCGCAGTGCTCTGTATCAGATGCTAGACTTCGACAATAGCATCCCTACATCGTTAATCTGTATCTGTCGGGCCCTCCGTTCATTTTTCGGGGATGTTGAGCATCGTTCACTCAACGGCAGCGGGTCAGAAGCGCAGCGCATTTATCTGTATCATACACGACAAACGCACCGCTGGAGGTTTGCAGCATGATAACGCGCATGGCTCGGGCAGGCCAGTTAATCCGTGCTGTGGGGATGATAACAGACGGACTTCGACAAAACGCAAACTCCCCCATTCAATCCCCGACACAATGAAGCCTTTCAGCACCAATCCCCCGCTGGGGAGTGCCAAAAAGCCATGCGGAGTTGACGAGGGGGAGGCAATGTTTTGTTCTGTTGCATGCTGGGCTTTGTAGTTTCGGTAGCCTCTGTGCCGTAGATTGTAAATTGTACGTTTATGTTCGGTTGCCACATTATTAGAATAACATTCTTAAACCGTTCTCGTTTGTTGTTTATTTCAATACTGTTTTAACTTAACGTCTCTACCATTTCTTTTTGTACTAAATGTATTTTTCTGTATTTCTTATTTCATCTATCTGTCTGTCTAATCCCGCCATTACAATCACCGATTAAATGAAAATACAGCATTCACGTCACAAGATCACAGAGGAAAAACACTTTATTTATATGACATTATTCAGGTAATTGCTGCCAATTAAGTACCTAAACTAATTAAGTAACATAAACCCAAATGAGCATTAAGATCTGTTCAAATTGTTGTACACGCCTTTTTTTTCTTCCAACGTTCATGTTTTTAAGGCCCAATATCTTATATAGTACTTCTACAAGAGCTTGCAATGTGAAGGAAAATGTAAGTATGACTAATTCATTTTTGAAGAACAGTGAAGACACTCATCTCAAGATGCATCTCAAGCCTGTACAGGGCTATAAATATGGCATGAGGAGTTGTATCGCAGGTTGATGCACAAAATTGATGCACTTCATTGCTCTGTCATGCATGTGGGTTAACTCAAAAAGGGTAAACAGACCCCAAGCAGAAACAGCACAGACACAGCCTGTCCATCAAATGCTAAGACAGATAATTCATCCTGGTGCTCAAATTAAACTGATGTATATGTGGAGAAAATCAAAGATGCTGTTTTCAGCCACTGTCATCTATCCACTACAATATGTCACTAACAGCATTTAATTATATAGGAGAAACATTCATTCAAATACAAATAAAATCATCAGCTTTCAAAAATGCAAATACAGTTACTCATACAGTAAAGTCTCCAACATTAATTCATTAATTTGTTTTGATATTAACTCAATTGATATTAAAACAATATGCTAGACTACAGTGTGCAAAGCATTATATATGTTTTCACCACTAGATTGCACTGCAGCACAGACTTAATATGTGAAACGTGCACAAATATTTACTGACATGGATAATATCAATTGTAATTGATCAAGGTGATGAAACGTGATGGAATTTTATCTGATTGCAAACGCTCCAACATCAACAGGCGTGTGATTGTCAAATACAGTTTTGTGATCCATACTGGGAAGTCAGTTTGGGTTATGGACAGAAAAGTATAAGCTGGAATGTCTTTGATCGTAGCAAACAGTTTCCAATCATAAACAGTTTTTGCTCTTTCCAAACTATGCAGCAAGAAGAAACACAGATGACAGTCGGTGTTCTTAAGTAGAGAAGCATCGAAAGTGTGTAAATATTTAAGAGATTCATAATTCCTGTGGTATTCCGTCAACTTCCATCCGCCTCTTCCTTCTCAAACCGTCCATTCGTTCTAGCTCAGTCTTCCAAAATTCACTCTTGTTCCTCCTCCTCAACTTCACCATCCCCCTCCCCCTCCTCCTCCTGCATAAACTCCACCATCAGTTCAGCGGTGCAGGTGGCTTCTCCCAGGCTGTTGACGGCTTTGCAGGTGTACTTGGCGTCGTCGTCAGGACAAACCTCTGAGATCACCAGGCTGCAGTGACCGTCCTCCTCATAGTCAATCTGAAAGTGACGTGTCTCTTTTATGGGTTGGTCGTCCTTGTACCACACGACCTCAGGGTCTGGGTAGCCTTTATGATCAGAAAACACAGTGAATCAGTGCATGTTTTAAATCATAACAATACAATGAATATGTAACTGGAACACAAAACAATATTAGTTCACTTTGGGTACAATCTTTAACCCTAAAAGCTTAGGTAATTACTTACACTCAGTAATTACTGGAAATTAGTGAGTGTACATTTAGAGCAGAAGAATTATAACTTTTAACTTTTTATAAGAGCTTTTAGAGGTCAGAGGTCATTACCCTCAATCTTGCAGTCAAAGCGGGCGGCACTGCCTTCCACCACTTCCACATCCTGTATGACAGAGAAGAAGGTGGGGGCCGCAGGGGTGTGGTTCTCATCTTCAATGCATTCAAATAATGGTGCCGGAGGCTCTTCTAAACACACACACATTTTTATATTTAATATGCGTTAAATATTTGATGAAGTGCAATAAATATTTGATACAGATCATAACATTTATTGTGTTTTCCAAGTCATGTACAATATTCAGTACTGGTGTGAAATCGGCATCAATAAGAGATCATTACCGTCAATTAGAGATCATTATCATCAATCAGAGATCATTACCAGCAATCAGAGATCATTACCATCAGTTGGAGAAGCTTTCTTTGGGCCAATCCCTCCTAGCATTCCCATAGAGCTGAACCTAGAGATGGCTCGTACTGCATTCCCAGTTTTCTGCACAGTTGAATCACATAGCTGCTCAGATCACAAACAAGAAGTCTAAACTCGTTCCTTCGTTTAGCAAATAAACCAATTAACACAGCAAGTAGCACAGATGCACACATGATGCAGTAGAACAGAATGTAAGTGTATTAACAAACAATGCAATGGCTACGTAAATATGCACAGACCAAAAACAAACAAACTATAAATAAATAGAGGTAGATGGCCCCTCTTCATATCTTTGAAATGATTAATATGTTTTGTAATGCTTGAAACAATATGTATTGTAAAAAGTGCAAAAAATTGCAGAGTGCATCACTGCGGACTGTTAGGGAACAGAAAAAACATACAATACTGACCTATAGATATTATGTATTATATTCTAACAAATATTTATTATCCATTATAACTTTAATGTATAATAAACGCATACATACATCTGTATCTAGTCTCACCTGCCAGCGGCGTCTCAGGATGTACTTCTTCATTCTCTCTTTGGACAGCTGTTTGGCTTCCATGTTTTTGGTGTCCTGTTTGAGCCAAGAGTGCTCGAAACACTGTGCACAGGTCAGTCTGGCCCTGCAGCATGACATTTATAGGGTCACAAAATCCAAATCAGAAGCTTAAAATCTCCTCAATTTTCAGCATATACAATATAATATATTTGAGCAACAATTAACTGTGCCCATAAAACTCCCCCAGTGGTTTAGCTACAGGGTCAAAATGTGATTAAAAAACTCCAGGTCAAAATGCTCCTGAAGTCCTGTTTTTAAATTTGTTATCTAACATTTTTTATATTATATTCTATCTAGGCCTGTCAGGTTTAGTTTTGGTTAAAAGTGCTTGACACTGTTTCCATTCTTTGTTAGTTGTTAAAGACATGCCAAAAATGTCCAGATATACCGTTTAGGAAATGTGCTTACTGTGCATCAACAGAATGCTTTACAAAGATATCTAATTGACTCTAAATATTCTTTGTTTTTCTATTTGTAGACAAAGTCTAATTTCAAGATCAAATAATACATTTTATGATTCAAAACTTATTTCCTTCTGTTTATATGGTCAATCTACCTCATGTCCTTCTTTAGCAGACTACTGATAAAGTCTTTGGCTTGATCAGAAATTTCATCAAACGCTTCGTCTTCAAAATCCCAGGTGGCTGAGGTCACGTTAGCAAGAGTTTCATTGTCATTTTCTCCCATGAATGGAGAAAGACCACTGACCCTGAGGATAAACAAGAGGAAGAGTATTGAACAATATGTGAATCTGTGTGTTATCAACCAGAATATACAAATATAAAAATGACACACAAGTCAGTTTAAATATTTATGTGCAACTTCCAAGAATTCCAGATTTTGTTGACATGAATAAATGGAAGAAGAATGCTTGAAAAGTGGGTTGTTCAAAAACCAATGACCTTAAAAGTCATGTCTCTTTTTATTATCTGCATGTGTCAAAGTTATAAGAAGCAGATTAGATTATAATGAAGCCGAGGCACTAATTTGTAACTCACAAAATGTAACAGATGACCCCAATGCTCCACATGTCTGTTGGGTAGCTGATAGCCTCATAGTTGATCACCTCAGGAGCAACAAACTCAGGAGTTCCAAACAGAACCTTCAGCGAACCGGAATCCTCTTTAAAAATAAACAAAACAGTTAATGTTCACAATGAGACACTGTGAGAGTGTTTCTTTTTTGCAGTTGGAAATGTTTGTTTACCAAGCCGTCGAGCGAGACCGAAGTCGATGAGCTTGATCTTGCTTCCTGTCTTGTTGATGCACATGATGTTCTCAGGTTTGAGGTCCAGGTGGACGATGCCCTGCTTGTGGATGAACTGGACGCCATCAATGATCTGCAGCATGTACTTAATGACCTCTCTTTCAGTCAGCTCGAAATCCTCATCAACGATTCGCTCAAACAACTCGCCGCCTGAGATCCTGCAGCCAATGGGGAATACAGTGACATCATCAGTATTGCGACACACGGCCAAGTGCTGTTAATGCGTTAGAACGGTATGTGCATTTTCCATTTAACAATCAACTGCGTCTGTGCTTTGAGTGCTAAACAATTTTTTTTCAGTCAGAGATTTAAATCTGGGCTATTTTCCATCATGGCTGCCAAGCTAAGGTAGAGAACATCCATGCTCTCTTCTCCTGAATCCCTCTCTCTCCCTCTCACTATATAAGGACGTGACACACACTTCTCCAATCGCACGGTGCTGGATTTTGCGTTCCACCCTTGCTATAAAAAGCAAAACCTGGGAAATGATTTAAGGGTATTGAGAAAACCACTATCAAACATCCTCCACTGTTCAAAGACACCATGTTTAAGCCCTCAAGGAACTCAAAAGGTGGTTTCACCAAAAGTGTCAAAAGTAATCGTCTTTTTTACCCTAGAACACATATCCTATAACCTTAACATGGAACCAAGTCATCTGTATGCTTGTTTCTATGCAGGTTCTATAAATGAAGGTACATGAGAATGTGAGACTCACATCTCCATGACCATGACCATGTCAGACTTTCCCTCAAAGGCATCCACACACTGCACCAGTTTGGGGTGGTGGAGGCTGTTCATGATACCGATCTCCTGCCTCACGTTCTCCTTTTCCTTTTGGGAGAACGCCTTAATGAACTTTCCGGCCCACACCTTCTTGGTGGACTTTTCCACAAGCTTGAAGACCTGACCGAATTTACCCCTTTGAGATAAAGGGGTAAGACAATGACACAGAGAAAAAGATGGTAATCAGACATTTTGTATTCAAATTTTATATTGGGGATGGACATAATGAACGTTTCTCTTACGTTCCTAAGCGGTCCTCAATATCATAAAAGTCCTTGACACTACAGTCTTTCTTAAGTGCTACATCCCTGTAGTCTGGTTCTTTCTCCTCATCTGTGAAATGAACATGAGATCAGTAAGTACGTCACAGAAGGAGGGACGGATGGGTAGAATAAGTTCTACATACCATCATCAGACACAGTAGCTTCAACTTCTTCCTTTTTCTCTGGAGAAGAATATGAGTGTTTTAAATACTCTGATTTCAAACAGACTGTCTCATTCTCAAGCAGATGTTTATCCTAACCTGTTACTTCCTCCACGCCGACTGTAATAGGCTCAGATTCTGCACTGGGTTCTCCAACTCCATACATATTAACAGCTCGAACCCGGAATTTATACTGCCGGTCAGTGAGAAGGTTCTGAACGTGGTAGGAGGTGCTGTTACAGGAGGTGAGATCAGTCCATGTGTTTTCTGTGGAGTTCCAGATCTCCAGGTTGTAGGACTGGACAATGCTGCCCCCATCGTAAGTGGGGCCGTACCAGGAGAGGGTGAGCGAAGACCTGCGGATGTCAGAGGCTGCAGGGATGCCGGCCGGGGGATCTGGTTTATCTGGGACACAAGATTTCATTGGGGAGGTCAGCTAAACACTGTTAAAGTTATGATGCCAAGGATCTAGATGTTTATATTCTGTACATAACAATCTATAAATGAAGCCACAGCGAAATGTGTCAGGTAAAATAATCACAGGTAACTTGAGGTTTTCACAAACATTAGTTCATTAAGCCCTCGGTTAGCGATCCCATTGCTCCAAATAGCAGTAAAACATCTCGTTTTTTCTGCTTTTTCCCTGCTCTCCTCCTGAGGACTCAGGCTTCAGGCAGCTCATTAATTTTTTGTACGATTCCCACAAATCATACATAATTGTAAAGGTTTTTTTATGGAAAATGCAAAAATTACAAACTCAGTTTTGAAAATTTGCTCATTGGGTCTTATTTTGTTCAATTTGTGTTTAAATGTATAGAAAAACAACAGGTGCTTATCATAGACACTTGAAACAATGAATTGCAACAGTCATAATTCAGTCAGTAAAACTCTATGTCTTTGAAACTTAAAAAGTTAAACTCTCAGGGCTCAGATTAACAAATGTGGCACATTTGTCTTTCATATTCACTATTGTCTTCCTCTTCCCATGATGTCACATCCTGTGTTTGATTACTTCCATACCTACAACAGTGAGGTTGAGCGAGGCCTGCTTGGTTCCAAATTTATTCTGCAGTTCCAGCGTGTAGCAACCGCAATGATCCTGGTCACTAGCTGTGATTGTCAGCTTACTGTTGTTCTCTGAGGCCTCTATGGTAATGCCTCCATTTCCTGCCTGGATCTAAACAGGAGAAACATTGTAGTGGGAATGTAGTGGGAAAATTATGATAGTTGTAATATGTATTTAAGTATATACTGTAGATTGTTTGGACTGCTAAAAAGGAATCTTAAAGAAACAAATCATTTTTTCAGTTAAAAAAAATAAAACTCATTTGTTGCCACAATAAAAATGTTCAAAATGTACTGCTCAAAACTCCTGTATAAGCATGACGTGTTTGCGTAGGACTTTTAATCTATTTGTCTTCTCTTCCTACCGGCTTTTTAAACTTGAGCCAGGTGCAGGTTATAGGTGCCGTCCCTCCAAAGTTGCTCAGCAGCTCCACCTTCTCTCCTGCCCTGATCTTCTGATCTCCAGGGAACTGTAGGAACTGAGGTGCAGAACCTGCATGGATGCATGAATTCCATGTTCAATTTAATTTTAAACTGAAAAGTGAGTTGTATTGGCATCACAGATAAGTTACATTCATACTGCCAAAGTTTTAATAACCAGAAAATACACAAATAAAGCAAGGCAAAATAAAAAGAGTGCAAAACATGCAAAAATTAGTAAACAATGAAAAGATCAGAAAATACAAATGATAATAAAAGATAAAAGAAACATTATTAAGGAATGAAATATGATTACTGATAATTACAAAGAGGAAATATTAAGAGAAACTATAGAATAATGTGGAGAAGCAGGAACAGAATTGTGATGGTGTTCAATTACTCACTGTCCTTCATGTTGTGACAGGAGGACATGTATTGTGAGAACAGAGGTCTGTACATTATTACTGTACTCTATTGAAGTGAGGAGTTTAGCATTTTTTGGCAGTAGTTCATTTTATGAAAATGTTTTTGGTTATCTTGTGTATCTCTGTCAGAAACTGTTTGTGCTGTGGCAGTCAGATATTTCTGTGTCCGTCGGATTTCTTAGGTGAGCTTGTGTCTGCTGTATCTGGACCTTGTCAAAGTGGTTCTTAGTTTATTATCTGTCACTATGTACAGATGGTCTGCCATGGTGTATGATTGATTGAGGGCCAGATAGCACGGCATTTTATATTCTGCATATTCTGCATATGCTCTCTTTCAGAATTCTGCAAGACATCTTATTACATAAGGACTGTCTCTCTGTACATGGTCTTTAAAATAAGGAACAGTGTAAAGGAATTCTTACCCTGTTTGGCCGGGGCCGGTTTCTTCTTTATTCTGGCTTCATCTGCAGAACATAGAATATTAATTGAGACAGACAGTAAAAACAGCATCTACATTAGTGAGACCCATCTTGATATCAGTTAAAGGGAATGTTTCATTAATGAATTATAGCTCAAGCATAATTGATGATAAATGTGGAAGGATTGAGCAACAGCTCTGACATTAGAAACTTTTAAACCTTCAAGAAAATGTTAAAATACAATAATTTAAACTTAAAAACACTGGAAAAAAATATGTTAATAATTACCAATGAAACTGATAAATATTTTTGTCACCAGTTTTTAGTTACATGACATTGATGAGGATCCTTCAAAGGCCTTTTTTCATTTTATGCATTTATGCAGTAAATATAACATCTAGCATTCATAGCAATTACTACCCGCTCATTCGTTTATTTTTGTGAACAGTCTTTCTTTCATTATCATTCTTTCATTTTCATTGGATATTTCATCTGCGTTTTATGCTATGCTGTATCTAAATAACAGCATGTACAACGTATTTGAATTATTCTGATAAAAAACCTTTTTTGCTAAAGAGTCTCTCTAAGAGTTACCAACCAATGACCACGATTATACCAAAATAAAGGTATAATGGCTGTGGCATTTTAGGCTGGGTCTTTATCACATTTTATCAGCCTAATATGTTAATTTGAACATTTTAATATGATTGTCAATCCATTAATCTCTGTTGATCTGTAATTTACAGCTTGTCAATATAGGTCTGTGGACACAGAGGAGAATTAACAGGAGCTGTATGGAGACTGCTGCTTCTGATCAGCATCCCAGGACGAGGATTGCTGTGTGGACAACGCTCGCTGGAATTCCCCTTATATGGGCATGCTAAAAATAGGGTCTCCAAGACCCAGGAAGCTGTGGCTCTCTCTCTCACTCTCCACTATTTGTTTAAGGGCTGATCGCCGTCAAGAAACAATGCAACATGTAAACCCCACTAATGCTCCAGCGCAGCCCAAATAGAGAGAACAGAACAGACTAAGGCAGAGAGCAAAGACAGATCTGTGTGTGTTTCAGTGCACAGGCATCTACCATTTTAGGCCTTGTCTCCTGCTTGCTCCTGCTTGCTATGTTCATTTCCCCTCTCAGACTTGGAAACACCTGAGATTTTTCCATGAGCATTGTGGGAATGCGACGCTCTCTCAGCTGCCTGTCCCTGTATATGCCAGTAATGTGCAGCAAATTCTGTACTGTAATTCACTTTGACCGTAGTGTAAGCGGCGAATCTTAGCTGTCTTAGAGCCCATGAAATCCTAGAGGCACGAATGCAGCCATACAACTAGTGGCCTAATGTTCCAAAACACTGTTAGCTGAGTTTATTTTCTACTCCACCAGGATCACACGGATTAAAAGTCATGATCTAGTGTGACTCTTGTGTTGTGTTAAAATCTGGAACAAAGACAGACATGCTGCACTATAGATACAATACATCTGCCATCACATTGATGGAAATCCTCCTGGCAGTCTATAGGGTGGGCATGTGATGGCCATTGTCCTACTGTATCCCTGGGGGCCATCTTCTCAAGTGACAAATATTTCTGAAAGTGGAATATGGGCTAAATGTCTATGTTCTCAATAAACATGTACCAGAAATTAGGACTGGACTCTTTCATTCCAGAGGATCATAAGGCTGTTGTTTATCCAGAGTTAACCCTGCTGAAATAAACAAAATAACTGGTTTCTGCTGGTTTTGTGCAGGTCTAGCTGGTGGACCAACATGTTGTTCACCACAAAAATCAAATTAATACTGGTCAACCAACATGATCTAACTGATTAAACTAGTTGACAAATGGAAACCTGCTGGTTTAGCTAGTTAGGGATACCAGGGTACCAGCATCCAGAACATATGCATATGATCTAAACATATGGTCATTTCAAAAGGGAAGGACAACAAATGAAGAAAATAAGGGTGGTATTACAGAATTATTTAAAATTTTGTTTAAAAAAAGATTGAGAGCGGTTAGAATTAAGTTAGACTTAAGCAAACTTAGGATTAAGTGTCTTAGAACAATCTAAGGGCGGTAACAGCTAAAACTGTAAACAGGCCATAACAGGCGTGCTCACTCACTTTCTGTAGTGGGAGTAGCAGAAGAGCTTTTCCTGTTTTTCTTATCTGCTGATGGGTCTGAAGGATCTGAGGAAATGCCATGCAAATATCTATTATTATAACAGTAGCAGTAGCAATATAACTGTTTTTGTGTCAATTTCAAAGATACAATCTCAAAGGAATTTGGTATTGTTGCATTCACTGTAATTTAAGGAGAAAGGAGATGTTTACAGGACAGGATGCTTACCGTCTACAGTAACCATACAGGAACATTCTGCTTTACCGTCTGTATTCTCTGCTCTACATGTGTAGTGCCCTTCATCCTCTGGTAGAGCCTTGTCCACTGTAAGTGAACATTTGTCACCTGATATCAAACAAAAGTTAACAATGATTAAGGATTGAGAATGACAAGTGCTAATCTTCCTTGTAAACACATAACTGTTTTTTAATTGATAATGATCTTAGTTGTCTATTGGTTGCCTTATAGGGACAGGTAATCCTCAAATACAATACTAGATGTTCTCCAAAATATTACATTTTTTCTTTTAAGAGCGAGTTATTCTGCTTGGACAAATTATTTATATGAGTACATCACAAATTTATGATAAAAATGACTGTTTAGTATATGAACAAATACAACCCAAACCCCGTCACCCCGTCCCCGTCGTGTGTGTGTGTGTGTGTGTGTGTGAAAATTAAAACATGCAATGTAAGTGAAATGGTGACTTAATCCTGTCTTTTGTGTTTCACAGAAGAAAGAGTCAAAACTTAGACTAAAACTCCTCAGCTATGACACCATATGAACGTTTTCTTTTATAAACGACCACCTATTTAATGCTTTTGACATGATGAAAGAGTTGATATTTTAGAGGTTACATTTAGTACCTCATCTTCTGTAAATAATGCTAGTTGTTCTCCAAAATATTACATTTTATTTTAAGAGCAAAGATTCCTCACAAATTTATGAGGAGAATGAATGTTCATAAACACATGAAGTCCAAAGTGTTGTCGTTGCTGGATAAGCACTGGATCCAGCTTTGGGGGACACCCCCCGTCCCTGCATGATTTAGACCAGAGGGAATCCTCCGTTGCTATTTCAGAACTTTCTAATTGTGCCCGAGCTCATCATTCCATCTCTTCTCAATGGAAGGGGTTTAGTAAGATCCTAAACCCGCAAATATCAAATAACCCAATGTGAAATAGCAGAGATCACACTCCAGTTGGCCATGAAACAAACTCAGCTTTATGAGCATACCTCTCAGTCTGTGATTTACAACACATCCGAGCTGAGAGCTTTAAATGAGGGAGTTTAGGAAATCAGGGTTTTAACCTGTCATCATTGTTTAAATAACTCTACACAACCCAAGGTTAAAACACCATACTCTTTTTAAGACTGAATAAAAAAATGGTTTTTTTAAATAACTAAGGGGTCAAATTTATCTAAAATGTATTCCATTGATTACAATGACAGTGAGTTAAGCTTATAATTAGCACATGCTGAAAACATGTTTAGCCATGACATGCATTGAAGGATATGTATCTCTCTCATACCTTCCTGTGATAAAATAATGAACTTGGATGGCTTCACCACCTTCCCATCAAGTATCCAGGTAATGACAGCCACGGTGTCAGAGGTCACCTGACACTCTAACCTCAGCCTCTCTCCGTCCACCACAGTGACATCACAGAGAGGCTGTGAGAACACAGGTGGTCGTCCTGCAGCCTTCTTTTCTCCATTCACAGTCTTTTTGTTGTTATTCTCTGCTATCTCTCCGTCATTTGTCTTCTCTGGGTTGGCCTTCTCCGGAGTTTTCTCCTTTTTGTCAGTGGGCCCCGCATCAGTGCTGCTTGTCTTCTTCTCTGTCGTTGCTTTCTCTGGTACGTTGGCCTTTTTATCCATCACGCCTCCATTCACACCATTGATACCGCTCTGCTTGTCCTTCTGTGGTGTCTTGGGTCCTGGTTTCGGCAGGTTCTGTGCATTCGTCTCCTTCTTCTCTGGTTCTGGTGCCTGCTTCTTGTTCAAGACGGACCTGAAATCTGAAGGTGCATTGCTGGGGGGTGGCGTTGCAGCAGGCGCTTTCGGAGAACCATCTTTCTTGTTGAGCAACGATCTAAAATCAACCTTTGCTGGGGTGCTCGTCTTGATCTCAGAGCCGGGTTTGGGCCCCGAGCGGGGCTTTAGAGCCGCCCTAAAGTCTGTCATCTGTCTTCCTTTACTAATTGTTTGTAAAATGGAAACTGAGATAGGAAGGATGGTTTCCTCAGTTCTTCTCAGGTTTTCTGGTGGGTTAGCAAGCCTTTAGATAGATATGGATACCTTCTCTGTACCTTCTCCTTCCACTGATCCAGTCACACTGTGGAGGTCCTGCTCTGCCTGTGGCTCCCAGTCACAGTGGAACTCTCTGTTCTCCACACTCAGACCTCTCCTGGCACAACCCCTTTGGATCAGAATGACAGAGGGAGGAGAGAGAGTGACTGAATGCAGAATGGCAGGGACATGCATAGGGGATGGAAAGGGTTGGGGAGAGAACAAGTATTGTGTAAAGGCCTAGACTTCATTCTATAATAGGTTAATTGGAGACAGAGACATGTTTGATATTTGTGTGGCATCAGAGGGTGGATCGCTATTGCCTTATTAGGGAAACACTTCCAGTGCGTGTGCATCAAGCTAGCATAACCAAGCTAGGAGGTAAACAGATGGCCAGATAACGCCTGGATCTGATTCATTATCACCAAGTTAGGGGCACAAACAGATATAAAAATCTTGTGGCTATCATCAGTACCTGATTTGCAATTTCATTTATTGAAAGGCAAGAACTTTAATTTTGAGAGTTTGATAAGGAAAAACAGTGAAGAAGCGTCTCTTTCACATTTTTGGCACTGTTCCTTATGTACTTGAAAAACAAAACAGTAAAGATGGGTTCATTACGTGGGTGTTTGTTTGGATGTGCCTAACCTCTTCACCTCTCTGTAAACCAGGACCCCTCATTGGGCCATTCTGAAGAAGCATTTCGCCAATCAGAGTCGCATGTCTCCCACAGTTTATATTAAAATGTTACACGGGCGGCCTTATATGGCCATGAACCTCTGTGTTACCCTTCTTCTCTTCGTGTGTCTCTGAGAGTGTGTGAAAGACAAAACATAGGAACGTCTCCCAGATAAAACAGCTTCATCCTGGACTGTTTTTGCTTCGGCAGAAAGGTGAATAACTTTGCAAAGCTATTGGCTTGACAAAAGTCCTTAAACTGCTAAAATTGTGAGAGCATTTGAGTGTATCAATCTCCTATACATAATATATAATATATATATATATATATATATATATATATGTATATATATATTATATAATTCTCAGTAAGTCGAAGGCAACCCTAGAGATCTATAATCTAAAACACTTAGATTTTCATGTAAGGTCAAGTATATACTACACCCTACACACTGCATGTGAGGTCCTCTATCAGATGTCCATCTGCAGAAACGTCTCTCAGATGTACATTCCAGTATTTTCATATAAGTACTTTGTTTCTAAAGAAGGTGCCCTTATAAACACCTTATACATTTTTGGAAAAAAAAAGACCTTATAAATTTGTTTAGACACAAAGATACACAACACCACTGTCAAAACAAATGTCATGAAAAGACCATCAGCTTTCATTCCTTTCTGGGAGAATATCTTTGGCTTTCACTGCAGGAACATTAACCAGACATATTAGGCGCAGACAGAAAGGCTGAGCATCTCATTTTTAACTGCCACTCATTAATAGAGTATCCTCAGATTTTCTGCAGGTTTACGTGCTGCTGTAAACTTCTCTCTCGGCTTGGAAGCTAAGATCACTTGCCATTGTATGTTTTACTGAAGTGTATACTAGGGAGAAGACAAATATAGTATGTACTTTGTATTAAACATTTTGCACACTCTGTGTGCAAAATATAAACAACTATTAAAAACATTGAAAGACCTGAATAAATAAAAGCATATAAAATGTATTCACATAAAGATGAAAGCCTGTATTTTCCTCCACAGGCCACAAACTGCTAAATTACAACTTCTATAAGCTTATTATAATCAGTTTAGCAAACAGCTGTAAACAGTTTAGATCAGAAATAGTTCTTTGATGAAAAGCAAGCAAGAGTTTATTCCACATAACACAGAGAACATCCAGATGCCTTCATTCAAATAGTTTATAATACTATTATAGTTTTATAATAAACTAATAAGAGTTTATGAGACAAAAGATAGTGCCTAAAGGGGATCGCACAGTCATTGACAAAATAGGAATGCTATAGAACATGGAAGGAATGTTCGAGAACGAGAAACTGAGTTTGGGGATAATATTTACATTTAGGATTTGATAACAGCAGTTCATATGTCAGAGTATAAGTTAAGCTGTTTCAATTCAGAACAATGTCATTGCTGTCTATAGGGTTAGCTGGAGAATCTGATTTACTGATTTTTACAGGTAAACAGAACAGCCAATCAGATTTCAAGGGTTTGGCTTAGGCCTGCGTAAAGGCTTGTACACCATTTATATCAAGCATGTCACTGTTTAGTTAAGGGGAAGGATTGGGTTAGAACCTTTGACAGGTTTGTTGTTTCAGGATTAACAAAACATGTTGACTCAGGAACATGCCTCACTTAGCAAAAATCAGAATGTAAAGGGTTGACATTTACATTTGTAAATGTACATTTATTAGCAGATGCTTTACCTTAAAGTGACTTACCTTAAAGTGACTTAACTTAAAGAGCCCTAAGAACCAACAAGCTACATTTACAACTGGGAATAGTTCTGATGCTAGTGACAGGATGTAGACAGTAGAAGAAGACTTGTTGAACATTGGAGTATTAAGGATTAGTCAGGTGTCTGAGTACTAAGGATTAGTCAGGTGTCTGAGAAACAGGTTAAAGTTGTTTTATGAAGGTTCTGATGGTCTCCACATACACCTGAACCACTTGAAACAGTATACTTGCCTGCAGTTTAATGTATTTTAACTGGGAAAGTTAGAAAGTCAGAATCTTAGTCAAAGCCTCTGTAATTCCAGTCAAAGATCAAGTAATCATAATTATCATACCAAAATACAAATGCAACTTCTTTCAAGGGTTACCAAGAGAGGGAGTCCCATGAAACAAACTAATTTTCCTTTCCGTGTCTTTTCCTGTTTAATTATTTGTTTATTAACGATGGATATGCCCTCCTAATGCATTATGAAGCAGAAAAACAATCTCGGAGTGCTCATGTCCACAGAGCAGAGTGAAAGGAACGCAACTATACGCTTTGTGTCTGAGAAATGAAGGCTTGAAAAAAGAGCAAAGAATACTGTTTACAGAACGGCCTGTGTGGTCTGTGGTCTTTCTTCTTTTGAAGCCAGAACCTTATATGTCCATGAAGACTCGGACCTCCAGATCAATCAGCACCTTTCACACCAGTTGTAAATCAGGACTGCCTGCTGTACAATGGTGTTTTTTTTCAGAGTTAAAAGATACAGTTTTCAGTCTGCTCAAGCTACGTACTTCACTCTGAAATATACAGTAGTCGGGGAAGCACATATTTTTTTTATCAAGGGTTTTCAAACAGTACAAACACAAACAATGACAATAAAAAAAATCTGACAAACTAACAAACCCACAGCACTTAAAATTTAATGAGTACATACAGCGTGCCTGAAAACATGCAAAAAAGCTCTACTAAAATAAATGTTGCAGTTAATGGATTTGATTACATGTAAGTTATGCTGAGCAAGTGCGGGACCTAATTTTGTGTTCTTATAAACCTTCACGCAAGTTTTAATTACGTTAAACAGTTTATAAACATCGTCTTATCAACGCGTCGAACAATGCATAGACTAAAATATTAATGTACCGATGACCAGACAAACAATAGGGAGATGAAAAAGTGGCCACGTTCCCTGTAGCAGGAATTCCAATGTTACAGCCATCACATTGACGCCCAAAAAGTATGAAATTACCCGTCAGTTACCGTAAACAATATCAGTGCAGTTTTATAAACCACTTCTATCAGCCCAGGTTTCTATCAGCCCAATATAGAGTTGAACCGTTTTATTTCTTCAGCTCAACAAGTGTTTAAAATCTCCATCAGGTAAATACATAAACAGCACAGTGCAGTAAAGTAGAATAGATCTACAGCATGAATCATACGTTTACTGTACTGAAGGTACCTGCAGGAGCTTGCTGCTCTGGGTGCAGGTGGTGGAATCTATCACTTTCCTGATTAGATTTTGTCTGGAGGGCCGAACGCGTTTTCCTCATGAATGCTGATGTTTACTCCGAATTCCCCTGGCAGGAAATACTCTGGTTTCATCACCAACGTAAGGACAGTGATTGTGGAGTCATATTGGGAACCACAATAATTTTAGATTTAGTGAATATGAGAGAGCTGAGAATATGATCTTGGGAATTTACAGTAATCCAATCTTACTCGCACAGTCTCTAAACCAGCGAATAAATGAGGTACAATGTAAAATACAGATTTGCTTCCATGTACACTAACATATGGGGATTCATGTCGGAAATACAACTGGATACAATCTGAGCTGATACAATTTCAAGCTGATTCACAATGTGTTAATTATTGTTTATTTTCTTTTAGGTTCTCCATTTTGTGGAGAAACCCAGTACGTTTGTAAGTGATGTTATTAATAACTGTGGTATCTATTTGTTCACACCAGATATTTTCGGCCATATTGGGAACATTTTCCTGTAGAACCTCCAGTGAGTGTCATTGACATAATTTAGCCCATAAACCACATTGCTGCTATATTTCCTTCACGTATATAATAAGAGTTTAGTTTAAGAATGAATTATGGTTCTGTGAGGGCCCAGGGCCTCTTTGGACCCCTTCTATTATTATCACAATTACTATAGAAACGTTGCAATTACATAACTGCTGGAGGCCCTTGACAACCAAAGGCCCTGGGGCACTGGCAACCTTTAGACCCAGATCGTAATTCATTCTTTGGTCGGTTGGACCTGTTGGTGTTGAAACAAGTATTTTGTTTCTGCAGAGAAGGATTCACGTATGGCAGGCAGCTGCCAGAGGTGATTCTTCTGGACATCTTTACAGGCCTAGCAGGACAGAAAACACTACGTCTACAAAACAGCATTTCTGGAGTCATTATTTTAACATTATAAATTGTAACTGACAGGTCAGTCATATACGCTAGTCGTTTGTATTTAAACTAGTATTATTAGACACATCCTGAAAGACTGGCCACAAGCCAAGAAGAAACACCAGATATAATAGGTAGATATAATAGGTATGTTGCATTATTTCTTAAATCAATACATTACTGTACTAAGCTGTGATTAATTAGTTGAACATAATTTCAGTATAGCACTGAATACAGTAAATGTGTGGTTTCATCTTAAATAAAGCTGCCCTCTGCTGGATTTTCCATATAAAGCACAGACCCATACAAAAATAATCTGTCTCAATCATTACTTATGATCTGCTAGAAGTGTGTGGTCGTGTCTGTGTCTAAACAAACACTGTCTGTTTTCTCATTTATGTATTTTTTTGGGTGCTCATTATGTTTGTGGGAGGCCAGTGTGTGTGTGTGTGTGTGTGTGTGTGTGTGTGTGTGTGTGTGTGTGTGTGTGTGTACTTGTACATCTATCTTTGTGAGAACCAATGTGACCAGTTATACCATCAGAGTGAGGACAAAGAGAGTAAAGTGAGGACATTTTGGCCGGTCCTCACTTTCTGACACCTCTTTAAAGAGTTGTTTGAGGGTTAAGAGTTGGTTTTAGGGTAAGGGTTTGAATTGGGTTAAGGTTAGGTTTAGG